>CABHPR010132350.1:18511-32191 GCA_902168415.1 Peromyscus melanophrys | reverse complement strand
GAGAGAGAGAGAGAGAGAGAGAGAGAGAGAGAGAGAGAGAGAGAGTCAGTTTGGGGGGTAGGATAAAGAAATCACTGGAATAAGCATGCTAATTTCCAAAAAAACTAAAGATAATTTTGCCAGTGTATGAGTCTAGTACATAGACTACATAAGAACTCTTACATTCAACAATAAAGGCTCAACTTTTAAAGTAAGCAAAGACAATGTACGTGGCCAATAAGCACAAGAAAAGATGTTCTACATCACGAGTCATTAGGGAAATGCCAAGCAAAATCACAATGTCACAGCATTTCACATGTACTAGAAGGGATATCAGAAAGGAAAATAGAGTATGTTGGCACACACTGTAATTCCAGCACTCAGGATAGTAGCTCAGAGACAAGAGTGCTTCCCTAGCATGCAGAGACTGGGAAAAGGGAAAAGGAGGGGGCAGGAAATAAGTGATGGTAAGGTTGGTGGAGAAATCTCAGTTCTCATACATCATTGGTAGAACTATTTAATGGTATAGACATTATAGGAAACTTCGGAAGTTAAAAAGTTGCTGCACCTAGCAATTCTACTTCTAGGTATATGTAACAACTGAAAATACACGTTCATGTAAAACCTTATACACAAATGTTCATAATCACCAAAAACTGAAAGCAACTTGATGGATATATAAAAAGTGGTATATACAGCTTTGCGATAGTGACACACGCCTTTAATCTCAGCACTCAGGAGACAGAGGCAGGCAAATCTCTTAAGTTCGAGGTCAGCCTGGTCTACAGAGTGAGTTCCAGGAAAGCTAAGGCTACACAGAGAAACCCTGTCTTGAAAAAAAAATCAATAAATAAAATGGTATATATCCATATAAATGAATTTTTATTGTTCTGCAACAAAGAGTAATAAAGTACTGATACACGCGACAATATGAAAACACAGATTTAGTGGAAGAAGTCAGGCACAAAAGGCTCTATATTGTATGACTCCACATATATGAAATATTCAGAATAGGCAAATCCAAAGATACTGAAATTAGGTAAGTGGCAACTAAAATCTGGAGAGAGGAGACTGGGGAATGACATATAATGGGTCTAAAGTATTTCTTTAGAAGATGAAACTGCTTTGAAATTAGCTGGTGGTTTGGGCTATATAACACTATTAATTCAATATAAACCCCAATGAATCTGATACTTTAATGGGTTGAATTTTAAGATAAGTGAATTATACCTCATAACTATTATTACAAAAATATATATTAAACTATAATCAATTTCTTATTGGGTATTCTCAAATCCTGACAAGCAGAGTTTAAAGGGAGAAAAGAATTGAGGATTTTTTTTGAGACAGGGTCTCTCTATTTATCCTTAGCTGTCCTTGGGCTCCCAATGTAGATCAGGCTGTCCTAGAACTCACAGAGATCCTCCTCCTCTGTTCCTAAGTGTTGGCTTTAAAGGTGTGGGCCACCACGCTCAGTAGAATTGACATATTTAAAATTAACAAAATCTAAACTGATCAACTCCAGATCACTGACCTAAATATAAAAGAACATGTACTAATGTAATTAATAACAATTCTTGATATATGGCTTTAAAATTAATATCTACACAAATAAATAATAACATTTTGTTGTCAAGAATGCAGGAGGCAAGGAATGGTGGCACACTTGGGAGACAGAAGCAGGATTTGCAACAAGTTCAAGGTCAGCCTGATTTACAGAGGGAATGCCACACCAGCCCGAGCTGCATGAGGAAACCCATCTCAAAAAAAGAAAGGGAGGGGAAAGAGTTTGAAAAATATCTGGAATTCTTACATGCATGTGTATATGTGCATGTTGTGGTGGGGGTGTACTTGGCATATACATCGAGGTAGAAGTGGATGGAAAATCTTCCTCCACTGTTCTCCACCTTATTTTTGAGACAGTTTCTCACTGAGCCTGAGCTCACTGATTTCACTAGGCTGGCAGGGCACCAAGGCCCAGGGATCCTCCTGGGTCTGCCTCCCTAGCACCTGGCCTTTTATGTGGGTGTTGGGGAATCTGAACTCAGGGCCTCATCCTTGGGGAGCAAGCAGTTTGACAACTGAGCCCTATCTCCAGCCCTTGATTCTTTTTGTTGTTGTTTTTAGTTTTTCAAGACAGGGTTTCTCTGTGTAGCCCTGTCTGTCTAGGAACTCATTCTGTAGACCAGGCTGGCTTCAAATTCACAGAGATCTGCCTGTCCTTGCCTCCCGAGCTCAGGGATTAAAGGTGTGCACAACCACGCCTGGGTCAGCCCTTTATTCTTTAATGGAATTCTTAATGGAAAAACAACTGAAAGAGGGAAAAAAATTACCAAGTCATCTATGGAATCCTTTGTTTCTTTGGTGCTGATGAGATCAGCACCATGAACCTCAGTCTCTCATGTAATGACTCAATCTCCTTTTTAAAGAGAGTTATACCCTAGATGGAAAAATGTCTTAGTTTATGTGCCTTAGAATATTTGTATTTTATTTTTATAAACTATAGTTAGTGATTTACTTACCAAATTTGCCATATTTCAAAAATGTACCCTAAAAACCTATAGATCATTGGGTGTGTGGTACATGTCACTTGTAGTGCCAGTACTGGAGAGGCAAAAGCAAAAAGACCATGATTTCAAGGCTAGCATGGGCAACTTAACAAAATCTTGTCTAAAAAAACCAAAATCTTCAGCACCTAAGGACAGGTGTGAGTGCACACCTGTAATCCCAGCACACAGGAGCTGGAAGCAGCAAGATAAACTTGGCTGCATATTCAGACTGTCTTAAAAACAAAAACAAAACAAAAACCCTTTAACATACAAATACACACATCTCAGCAACCACCAATTTAGGGACTTAATTATAGAGAAATTTTCTAGTTTGTTATCAAATATTAAAAACTACACAGTAAGAGGGTTAAGGATGTGGCTCAGTGGTAAAGCATTTGCATGGCAGACTCAAGTCAACTGTACCAACATTTTTCCTTTAGATACATGTTTTCTATTACATAAACATCAATGCATTACCTTTCAGACTAACAGAAACTGTTAGCCTAAACCAATGGTAGCCTTACTTAAGAGCTAGAAAAATAAAGTAGTAGTCAAAAGAATTCCTTCTTAGGTAAAATTTGGAACGGGAATAAATAAAGACTGTTGGGGAAAGGAATGAAATAGTTAATCAATGGGTTAGATGCTAACTTTTAAAACAAGCTACAATTAGAATTAAACTCTGAGAGAAGAATCTAGCTTTTATGAACGTAATAGATTATCTATCCCATCGTTCTTTACACCTTCCCAGCTCCTGCTGAAATTTCCACTTGTTAAGGCTGTGCTGAGGAAAACAACAGCAAAACCCTATTACAAAATAGAAGCAACCAAACAAAGTTTGGCACTTCATCTTATCCCACCACAGATTAAGATGACACTGAATAAGGAGGATGCAAGTAGCTACATAATCTCTCATCTAGGAAATAAAAATCCCAGTTGTTGCTGTTAATAAGAGGCTCCAGAACAGAAAACCTGCAGGTGATATTAAAGAAACAAACTAAATATTTTTCAGGTAAGAAGTGAAAAAATGCACAGTGCTGTCCCTCTTGGCCCTTTCCCATCCATCTTCCTCACCTCATTATTCATGTAATGTAAATCAAGAGGCTGCCCGAATACTGTTGTCACCTTGTGCTCCACATCTTCATATCTCACAGGCCGGCTGAATGCTATAATTCTAAAAGAGAGCAAGAATGTGGGTTAACCATATATTTAAAAATTAGAAAGTGTCTTAGTTACTTTTCTATTGCTGTGAAGAGACACCATAACCAAACAACTTACAAAAAAAAGCATTTAATGGGGGCTTGCTTACAGTTTCAGAGAGTGAGTCCATGACCACCATGTGGTGGGGCATGCAGGCAGGCATGGTGATGAACAGTAGCTGAGAGCTTTTATCTCATCCACAAGCAGCAGACAGAGGCTGGGCCTGCAGTGGGCTTCTGAAACCTCAAAGACCACTTGGCACACCTCCTCCAACCCACACATCCTAATTCTTCCTAAATAGTCCAACCAGACATCAAACATTCAAACACATAAGCCTATGGAGTGCATTCACATTCAAATAACCACAGAAAATAATTTTGCTATCAAATTTGTCTTCTTGGACTGGGGATAAAGTCAAGTGATAGAGCACTTGACCTGATAACAAAAACTCCTGCCCAAAGTGGTGATGTATAATTTCAATCCTAGCACTTGGAAGGCAGAAGCAGGCAGATCTCTGTAAATTAGAGGGCAGCCTGGTCTACAAAGAGAATTGGAGGCCAGTCAGGACTGCAGGGTGGTGAGACCTTGTCTCAAACAAACAAACAACCAACCCCAAAACAAAAAACAGCAACAGCAAAAAACTTCTAATGACAAAATGAACTATCAATGAAATTAAACCACAAAATGAAGAAAACCAATAAAAGCTAGGATTGGTTAAAAAAATAAATTTAAGAAAATATAGAAGGTATAGGGCAAGAGAGATGGCTCTGTAGTTAAGAGCACTACTTGCTCTTCTAGAAGAACCAAGTTTGATTTCTAATGCCCACCCACATGATGGCTCACAAAGTTCTCTAACTTCAGTTCTAGGGGACCTGACACTGTCTTCTGGCCTCTATGGGCACCAGGCACACAAGTGGTATACAAATATACATGTAGGCAAAACATCCAACAAATAAAATAAAACAAAATAAAATTTAATTAAAAAAAATTAAAACTGGGATTGGTGGCATATGCCTATCAGCATTTAAGAGGCTGAGGCAGCAGATGGAGAGGAATCAGCAGTTAAAAGCACTGGCTGCTCTTCCAGAGGACCAGATTCAATTCTCAGCACCCACATGGCAGCTCAAAACTGTCTCCTAACTCCAGTTCCAGGGGTTCTGACACCCTCATACAGACACATACAGGCAAAAAACTAATGCACACAAAATTAAAAAAAAAAAAAAGAGGCTGAGGCAGGAGGATCTGAAGTCCTAGGATGGCCTGGGATACAAAGTTAGATCAATGCCTGCCTCAGTTATACAGTGGTAATAACTCTCTCAAGTCCTCAGTTGTACACATAGTACACAAACAGTGAAATGCCATGGTTCCTGAAAACAACTCCATTAAAAAATGTAGATTTTCAAAACCTTGATAGCAGCATTTTTCAGCTCAGGGCTTCAGAAGGCGATTCCTGCCTGACTACCTTAAATACTTGTGGTTTCCATCTGGCAGCTTCTCTGAAATCAAACACATACACTTTTACAGTTTAAGTCTACTCATGGAAACTGCACACCACTTTGGGAACAGGGAATTCAGAGACCATAACTGCATAATTAAGCTCCAACACAATTGAGCTTTTGATTCCATATCTACTTCTGAAAAGTCTCTGGCGCTACAAGTTTGGTCATTCCTCAAAATCATAGTCAGGTCAGAAAATAAAAAATACCAACGATGAAGCAGCAACTTAACTTCCTTGCTTCTGGCAGGACACAGGATATGCAATTAGGGGACAGGGCTCAGCTCTCCCTTCCTCCAGGTTAGAATAGCCCTAGAACTCAGAGTAGCAGCGGGACCCTGGCTCTGCAGACTATTGTGTGTACAGTACTTTCACCAGGAAGCTCTTTCAACCTTGTACGCTTCTCTGAGAATGGGTCTTTTCAAGGGACAACAGCAACTATCCATCTCCTTTGGAGCTGGCTTCAAAGTGGGCTGAAATGCATCAGCCGCAGAAAACTCTCAGAATAAAGGAGAAAAGTACTGCAGGTACCTATAGCAGGGCTCTATAACCTTCCTTTTTTTTTTTTTTTTTTTTTTGGTTTTTCGAGACAAGGTTTCTCTGTTTAGTTTTGCGCCTTTCCTGGAACTCGCTCTGTAGACCAGGCTGGTCTCGAACTCACAGAGGTCCGCCTGCCTCTGCGTCCCGAGTGCTGGGATTAAAGGCGTGCGCCACCACCCGGCTCTATAATCTTCTTGTGGCAATGCTGTTTACTCCTCTGTGGTGGTTTGAGTGAGAATGCCCCATAGGCTCATGTTTAAATACTGGATCCCATTGATGAAACTATATCGGAAGGATTAGGAGGTGTGGCCTTGTTGGACAGGCTGTGTCACTGGGGGTGGACTTCGAGGTTTCAAAAGACTCTCACCATTTCTTGTTATCTCTCTCCAACAGCTACTTTTGAATCGAGCTGTGAGCTCTCAGCTGTTGCCAGTGCCATGCCTTTACTCCTCTATCATGGACTCTAGCCTTCTGAAACTATAAGCCCAATTAAACTTTCTTTCATAAGCTGCTTCCATCACAGTGTTTTATTACAGCAATAGAAAAGTCACTAAGGAAACACACAAAGGAAAGGAGGAAGGAAGAGAAGTGAGGGAGAGAAAAGCGAAAGCGGTGTGAGTGACAGGAATGAAAGCATACTTAGGTGCCAAGAGGCCACACCCACAACACAGGGTCCTAAATTCTCCACGACGAGCAGAGAAATTAAGTGAAATCACACTTTTCTCCACTGAGAATTTCCACCATGGCTCTTCACAAAATAATTATAACGAAACTATTAATAAGAAAAGTTAATTAAGAAGAAAAAGACTTATTACTAGAGGTAGTTTTCTGAGCTCAGTGCTTTCTCAGGACTTCAGCATACATTAACACAGTTACTTATCAGAAGGCAACTTACCGTCTCTCCCCATTGTGTTCAAACTTGATTCTGACATCACTCTGCCAAAGGGAATAACAGATAGGTTAGAGAGTTCTCTCGAGTTTCCAGTAAGCCATGGAGAATCTTTAGGCACTGGGCAAACATTACCATTAATTAACACTTAATGGCTCCTGTTCCAGTTTCTTCACTCAGAAAGACCATTCTTTTCTTTCCTTCAAACTTGAAATTTCTGCTTTAATCTTCCCCTTTTTTTCTTCAAAAGATTTTCATACAATATATTTTGATCATGTTTCCCCTCCCCCAACTACTCCCAGAACCTCCCCACCCACCCAACTTTGGTTCTTTCTCATTTTTTCAAAAACAGACAGACAGAACCACTGTGGTGGTTTAAACCAGAATGGTCCCCATAGACTCGTATGTTTGAATGCTTGGTCCTTAGTTAGCAGAACTATTGGGGAGGGTTGAAAAGGACGGCCTTGTTGGAGGAGATATGTCACTGGGGGTGGGCTTTGACTTTCAAAGACCATGCCAGGCCTAGTCTGTCTGATACAAATGTAAACTATTTTTTATTCCTGTTTAAGATAATTTATATATTGATACAATTACAAAACTATATTTCTTGTATTGTATATATATATTTCTACTCCTATTTGAAATATCTTGTATATTGATACAAATGTAAAATTATCTCTGTCATACTGTACATATATGTTCTACCTCTGTTTAGGACATTTTGTATATTGATACATATTGTTGTCATATTGCACTATACATTTCTACCTCTGTTTAAGATATTTTGTGTATTGTCACAATTTTGAGGTCATTGTCCTTTTACTATACATTTGCTTACAGACTGTTTACCTTGTTTATATGAAGCCTTAGTCCTCAGGTTATTTAGGTAGATAAGACTTATAGATTTATAGTCAACCATGCTTGTCATCTCTATAGTTAAGTTAGGTTGTCCAGATTTACACTTTACAGATACATAGGTCATATGGACAGGTAATCTTCAAACACTTCATAGACCTAGAGAATATGGCATTTAAATAACTTAGAATTCTGTTGACATGAGACAAGATTGCTCCTGGCAGCACTGATCTGATTCCAAGAGAATGTTGGGCTTTTAAGACACTCTGTTTGGAAGTTTGTCTTCTTTCTGGCATAATGGCCTGCTAGGCAAAGAACTGCCCTTACCTCGACTTCTGACAGTACAAATGCTGTCCTTTCTGGACGAGCAGGACACAAAGAAAAGTTATGAAAAGTTTTAACTCCATATACTCCCAGTGTCTTTCAAAGGGCTGAAGGAGTATCCTACAGGGTCTCCAGACCATACCTTAAAAATCACTAAATTAGAATAAAAGAGTATCAGAGCCAGAGAGATGGTTTAGGGCCAGTGAGATGGCTTAGCTGGCAAAGGTGCCTGCTGCCAAACCTGAGAACAATCCTGTAGTGGGTAGCCATTCCAGCTTTGACCTGCAAGTTCCAACCCCCACTGAGGCTTCGGTAATGGTCACGCCTACAAGGTGGGGCTGAGAGAGGATGCTGAAGACCCAAGATCCGGATGCACCAGCTCTCTTGGTTCCTGGACCCTGGACGCTGGAGGTAGACCGAGCAGAGTTCTCCAGAGAACACCGCCGGACTGCACCACACTGTGGTGGTATTGTGTTCCCCAAAATATTGTGTACCTTAATAAACTTGTCTGGGGTCAGAGACAGAACAGCCACAATATTAAACAGAGGTTAGGCAGTGGTAGCATACGCCTTTAATCCTAGCATTCCAGAGACAGAAATCCCTCTGGATCTCTGTGAGTTCAAGGCCACATGGGAAACAGCCAGGCGTGGTGACCCACGCCTTTAATCCCAGAAAGCACGCCTTCAATCCCAGGGAGTGGTGGTAGAAAGCAGAAAGGTATATAAGGCGTGAGGACCAGAAACTAGAGGCATTTGCCCTGGAGAGGCATTTGGCCTGGAGAAGCATGTGGCTGGTTAAGCTTTCAGGCTTCTAGCAGCAGTTCAGCTGAGACCCATTCTGGATGAGGACTCAGAGGCCTCCAGTCTGAGGAAACAAGACCAGCTGAGGATCTGGCGAGGTGAGATAGCTGTGGCTTGTTCTGGCTCTCTGACCTTCCAGTGTTCACCCCAATAACTGGCCTCGGGTTTGATTTTATTAATAAGACTGTTTAAGATTCATGCTACACCACACGTTTTCCAGGCCCTGTAAACTATCCCTTCACTTGTAAGTTACCCCACAAAATAAACCTCCCTTTTAACTACGTGGAGTGGCCTTAATAATTTCACCAATACAATCCCAGGACCCACATGGTGGAAGGCAAAGAACCAACTCTCAGAAGTTGTTCTCTGATCTCAGCATACATAACGTGGCACACACATACACACAGAATAAACTAAAATGTAATTAAAAATATGGCTTAAAGCACAGTAAAAGTACTTACTCATTCTTCAACTAGAACAACACTGTATTTAGATGCACCTATTAGAATCTTCCTCATAGGACTGAAGGAACTAAAGTATTCCAAGGTGGGCCAGAACTCAAGCACTGCTCTATGTTACATTAGTGTGCAAGGGAACTGAACTTTTACTCCAAACCCCAAATCACTCTCACTGAAGTATAACCAAGCCCATGACTTGTATGCCCAGACCGGCCAAGTTCCCAAATCTCAGTTTCTTCTGTCAGGCTGGTCATAACAAGCCACAAATAAGGAAAGTTCAGATAAAGATAACTATGTTCAACTCCTTCACCATTCTCTGAAGCATTTCAACTCGCAGCCCGGTCTTCTCTGACTTCTGTGACTCGGCTCTAGCCTGAAGAACTTGACAGCACTCTAGCCACTTCTGCTTCTGGACGGTTCCTCTTTCACCACCTCTCTTACCTCTCTCCCAGTAGATGACCTCCCATGCTTTAGACTTCTGGCTTTCTGCTCCTCTCAATACCTTCTCTTCAGTCAACCTCTAGAAGAGGAGTCTTATATCTCTAGGGCCATTCCAATCTAAGATGAAGCAAAGCTTCATCTACCTGACATGTATTTGAAGCAGATATGAATTTGTTAAGAATGTAGCACTGGGCTGGGTGGTGGTGGCACACGCCTTTAATCCCAACATTTGGGAGGCAGAGGCAGGTGGATCTCTGTGAGTTCAAGACCAACTTGGTCTACACAGCTAGTTCCAGGACAGCGAGGGATACACAGAGAAACCCTGTCTTGCAAAACCAGAGTGATGGAGGCACTTGTTGCCAAGTCCGAGGACCCCAGGGACAGGTGTAAAGACACAGACACACAGGCGCACACTCAGTCTCTCTCTCTCTCTCTCTCTCTCTCTCTCTCTCTCTCTCTCTCTCTCAATTAATTAATTAATTTAATTTAATTAATTAATTAGAAGAAGTAGCAGCAACAGCAGCCATTTTTAGTCCCAGCACCCAGGAGGCAGAGGCAGATGAATCTCTGAGTTTAAGGTTGGCCTGGTCTATGAGTTCCAGGTCAGTCAGGGTTACATAGTTTAAAAAAAAAATTAAAAACTAAAAACAACAACAACAACAAAACGTTGGGGGTTCAAGAGGTAGCTTGGAGGTTAAGAGTACTTGTTGCTCTTGCAGAAGATTGGGGTTTGGTTCCTAGCACACACATACTATTTGTAACTTCAATTCCAGGGGATCTGATGCTCTCTTCTGACCTCCTTGGGCACCAGGTACGCATACGTTACACATACACACATTTAAGTGTGTATGTGTAACCTATGCGTACACACATATAAAAACCTTTCTAAAAAAATGTCAGCACTGGAATTAAACTACCTTAAGTTCTGGTTCTACAGTTTCCTGGCTGTGTCACCTGGCACTTGTCACTTAAACCCCCATGACTCAATTTTCTCATTTGCAAAGTGAGACTGTGATAGTACTTACTGGACAGACTTTCCAAAAAATTAAATTATATAATCAAGCAATGAGATTAGAATGGTATCTGACATACAAGTTCTCAATAAATGATTATAAAAACTCCCTTATCTTTGAGCCAAAATACTTGGAACCAAAATAGTCTGGAATGCACATTTAGGACTTAGGCAGAATGGTGAGTCTTCTGTTTATCACATGATGCTTCTCTCTTACTGGTGGCAGTAGCTAGGGAAGCAACCTACAGCCAAGGCAGAATACACACCAGTTATTTCCTGATGTTAGCCATGTGTAGTTCTGATCAACGGCTTGGGACAGAATTGAGTTCTATACTCTGGCAGCTACATGTTTCAAAGTAGTGCCTGACCCCTCAACACGGGTACAGAGATATGGAGAAAGCTATCTTCCTCCTCATATTGGACATACCAAGTTAAGTCACAGAGACTTGGGGTATGAGGTTTGTTTTGTTGTCAAATGAGTGTCCACAAATAAAAAACCAAAAAACTGGGGCTGAAGAGATAGCTCTTCCAGAAGATCTTCCCAGCACCCACTTGGTGACTCACAGCCTAGTTCTATTGGGCACCAGTCACACACATGGTACACAGACATGCAGGCAAAACACCCATACACATAAAAATAAATAAAATTTAAACAACAAAAAAAACACCCTAAAAAAATTTTTTATTTTTGCATAATTTTTAGGATTTTCAAAACTGCAGATTGGGAAGTAGAAACCTGCAAAAATCAACACACACACACACACACACACACACACACACACACACCCCTACCTGCCCATTCTCAGATTCCAGGGAATCTGACAACCTCTTCTGCACATAAATAAAAAAAATTTAAAAATAATTTTAGGGTCTGGGGAGATAGCTCAGTGGTTAAGAGCTCTGGCTGCTCCTCCAAAGGACTCAGGTTCAGTTCCCAATATCCATATGGCAGCTCACAATCTTCCTAGCTCTAATTCTAGGAGACCTGATGCCCTTTCCTGATATCTTCTGGCACCAGGCATGCATGTGGCACATATACATAGATGCAAGCAAAACAAACACACATATAAAATAGAAATAAATAAATCCAAGAAATGCAAAGTAACTTTGATAGTACTGTCCTCTCTACGTACACAAAAATCTGAGATCTTGAACCTTTCCTTCCTTCCCCCTTACTCTCTACTTAAACACCTTTAGCATGAGACTCTGCTTCCCATTCTTCCTGGTATCACCATTGTTGAGACCCTTTCCCTTAGTCCTGGATTCCTTTTTGTTTATTTTATTTTTTGAGAAAGGGTCTCTACAGAGCTCTGGCTGTCCTGGAATACACTATGTAGACCAGGCTAGCCTTGAAATTACAGAAATACACCTGCCTGCCTCTGATTCCTGAGTGTTGCATTAAACCTGTGTGCCACCATACTCTAAAATCCTAGATTTTTTGTTTTGTTTTGTTTTGGTTTGGTTTTTGGTTTTTTTTTTTCCGAGACTGGGTTTCTCTGTGAAACAGTCCTGGCTGTCCTGGAACTCACTCTGTAGATCAGGCTGGCCTTGAACTCACAGAGATCTGCCTGCCTCTGCCTCCCAAGTGCTGGGACTAAAGGTGTGTGCCACCACTGCCCAGCTAATCCTAGATTCTTAAAGCTACTTCTGCACTTCTCAGTTCCTCTCTTCCACCCACTCTATTCTTTTATTTCCTATTATTTAGCCCATTCACTCTACATTTTCTAATACCAACCATCCTAAATACCTCTTTCACCATATCCCTTTCCTGTTAAAAAATTATCAGTGATGCCCCTGACCTACAGAAGAAATACTAAATTCTCTGCTATCATTTGCAGCTCCTTCAGTTTACCTGACTATATTGTACTGCCTGTTCCCCCAGGAACCCTCTTCTCCAGCCATCTCAATGTGTACCGTTGTTCCTCAACTATGCTGTATTCTTTCCCCTAGGTCTTTAATCACCTCTTTCCTAATCGTCACCCCTTATTTCATCTAATTAAACCTTTATATATCCTTTACACATGGTTCAAGTGCAACTTCCACTTGAAATCACTTCATAAAGGCTGACCCAAGCTCATACCTTTCACTTTCCTGGCTTCTGCCAGCATTCACTCTCTATACCATATAATTATGCACAGCCACATCCAGCTGTAATTTCTCTCTCAACCCCTCCCTCTAATTTTTCTCACTTCCTCCTTCCTCTCATTTTTCTAGCCCCAACCCTCATTTTTACCCCTAGACAAGATCTCACTATATAGCTCAGGCTGGCCTGAAACAGTGATCCTTCTGCCTCTCCTGAAGGAATGTTGGGGTTACAAGCATGTGTCACTATGCCCATCTTCCTTTCCTTCCTCTCCTCTCTCCTTTCCGTATATTTCCCATTTCCCTGTAAGACTCCATGGTTTCAAACACAGAACACAACACATTTTGGGGGGGGGGTGTCTTTAAGAAGTTTGACTGTAGGCATATATTAAACTGGCTGGAGACGTGCCACAGCTACTGAAAACAATTTCAGTATGAATATTGAGGCTTGGGGTATAGGTCAGTTGATAGAATGCCTGATCAACACACACAAGGCTTTGGGATGCATCTCCAGTACCATAAAATTGAGGGTAGTGGCACGTGCCTATAATCCTACCACTTGGAAGACATGAGTAGGAGGATCAGAAGTTCAAGGTTGTCCTTTGCTACATAGTAGTTCAAAGCAAGCTTGGGTTATATGAGGCCTTGTTTTAAAAACAAAAACAAAAACAAAAACAAAAACAAACAAGCTGTGGTGGTCTGAATGAAAATGGCCCCCATAGACTCATAAGGAGTGGCATTATTAGAGGTGTGGTCTTATTGGAGAAAATGTGTCACTGGGGGGTGGGTTTTGAGGTTTCAAAAGCTCAAGCCAGGCTTAGAGGCTCACATTGTCTTTTTGCTGCCTGCAGATCCAGATATAGAACTCCCAGCTCCAGCACCATGTCTGCCTGCATACCACCATGCTTCCTGCCATGACAATAATAGACTAAACCTCTGAACTGTAAGGGAACCCCAATTAATGTTTTTCTTTATAAGAGTTGCTGTGGTTAGGCTTGGTGGTGGTGGTGGTGGTGGTGGTGGTGGTGGTGGTGGTGGTGGTGGTGGTGGTGGTGGTGG
>CABHPR010132349.1:22634-33858 GCA_902168415.1 Peromyscus melanophrys | reverse complement strand
AGAGAGAGAGAGAGAGAGAGAGAGAGAGAGAGAGAGAGAGAGAGAGAACTAAACCGTGAGGCCAGTGTTCTGAGTGGGCTGCAGAGCTCAGAGATTTGAAAATGAAATGAGGCAGTCAGTTGCCCAAGACAGAGGAAGACATGACATCTGCCCAGGGTAACTGAGCAGACTGCAGCTTGGCATCCTCATTCTTTGTGGATCATGTCTTCTTTGGATTGACTGTCCATAAAATGTTTATTCATAACTGAACAGCTAAAGGTAAGGTTTTGTTCTGGCCATTCACCCTCTGAGGTATTTTACACATCTCACCCAGCTGTTCTCTGACTCTAACCCTCATCAGCTCTTGAGTGGAAATAGCTTTGACCAGTGTCTCTATAGCCCAACATCCTCAAATGAGGCTTTCTGAAATGCAAATTGAACCACAGGATCCCCCAGTCACCTCCTGTCTTCATTCTCTCCTCACTTCCCAGCAATTATGGCTCTGATGGAGCCCTCCAGCAGAGCATTCTTGGGTACCTTGATATCTCTCTCTCTCTCTCTCTCTCTCTCTCTCTCTCTCTCTCTCTCTCTCTCTCTCTCTCTCTCTCTCTCTCTCTTACACACACACACACACACACCCCTGCATCATCAACAACCTTGTGTATTTGCACATACATACACACAGAAACATGGCCCCAACATGCTGACAGACAAACATTACTTGGCCACACTCAGGCAATTCTCCAGAGACATGGACCTCCTCTAGCTTGCTGTGCATGAGCTGCTGGACTCTGCCATGCTTCACCATGTGTAGGCAACTCTCCTTTCCACCTAACTGTACCTACCATTTCAGACCTTGATGAGGTCTCAGCTTCTGAAGGAAGCTCTTTGAAGCCACCTGCCTCTCACCTGAGATTGGACACTGGGATGTGTGTTCGTACTTCACTATGACCAATGTGATACACTGAAATGTTTCTGATACTTCCATTTTGGTGACAATGTCACGTTCCATTTATGCTGGCCTTCTCTACACAGCATAGCCCAAACTCAAATAGATCTTTTTTAACTGTGTTATTTTACAAAGAAAGTGAGATGAGACATGGCCTCTGTCCTTAAGAGCTGATAAGTTATTTGGATACATGCCACCTGCAGACGTAAGACAATCCTGTGCTAGCTTCAAAACCACATTGAGCTAGAATACATGGTATAGATTATTCATAGAAAGTGGAAAAAGAAAGCAGTGAACACACATTGCTAACAATGGTTTCTTGAGGACTGAGGGGGAAGAAACACACAGACATGGTCTCAGTTCCCAGGACTGGCTCTTCCTAAACTCAGCGCCACACACTTCATTCCAAGACTCCATGAGGCAAGTCCTCAAATCTTCACCCAATCGGGATGCCAATAATAATAATAATAATAATAATAATCAGAAAGTTCTACACATATATGTTGCACTGTACACCATGAAAGAGTTTTGTGAGGGCCAGGTTCAATAAACCTGAAAGTCTAAATGACTGCCTGTGGTACCGTCCAAAGAGAACACATCTTATTTGCATATGACATAAAAAGAAGCAGTTGTTGTTTTTGTGAAAGGGAGTGTGCTGGGGAATGAGGAAGACTCAGATCCTAGAACAAGAAACGCTTCGGCTGACCACTGAAGATCCCTAGCTTCAGAAGGTGACTTCCCTACTGAAGAGCTCTATAGCAGAGTGGGGTGCCAGGAAGACATTCCACCTTTTCTCAAGACGGTGCTGTGGTTTGGATATGGCTTGACCATGTCCCTTGTGGTTTTCTCTACTGAAATTTAAGCACCCCCTGCGAGGGATTGCAAAGATGGAAACAATTTCACGGTGTTTACTGATAAGGAGGACTCTGGGAGAACATTAGAATTAAACAAACCTGTTAAGATGGGGCCTCTATGACTGAATCCTTGAGGCTCCGTAAAATGAGGGAGAAACAGCAGACATATGAGCACATATACCATGTGATACCTTGCTCCACCCTGGAACTCTGCCAGCAAGACAGCCATCATCAGTTATAGACCCTGATCTTGGACCAGAACTATGAGCCAAAAGAAATCTCTAGATAACGTACCTAGTCAGTGGCATTGAGTTCAAAGCAACAGGAAATAGATCAATACAGATGGGAGATGAGAACAATAAACCTGTAGCTCAGAGCCCTGGATCTAAGGTCAGCTCCACCTGCACAAGAACTTTCAGAATCCTAAGGGCTTTAGAGGCTGGCCTCAATGGGAGCTCTTTAGAATGATGGAGGACCCAGGGGCAGGAAGATCAAGAAAAACAGATGGGGCAGAGAAGTGGATTCACAGGTTGTGAAAGTCTCTTTGTTGGTAGTGAGCTTGTCTAGCATGTGCAAAGCCCTGGGTTCAATGCCCAGCACCACATAAACTAAGAGTGGTGGGTACACTTGTGATCTCAGTAGTCAGAGGGGAGAAACAGGAGGATCAGGAGTTTGGGGTCATCCTTGATTACATGGAGCATTCTAGGCCTGCCTGGACCCTTGATAAAGAAGACAGAGGAGGAGCAGGGGCAGGGATATGTGCAAAGGAGGGGAGCTGAGGTTTGCAGTCCAGACTCCTAACTACATGGATTGGGAGACTCCTTAAAGACTGGTGTTTGGGTTGTGGAACTTCTGGAATGGGCTTTTTAGGAGTTTGTGGGATACAGAGGCCATATCCCAGCTGTTGTCCCACACTCTCACCTCCATCCTGCAGTTGTTAGGCAAATGTCTAAATGTCCTCATGCAACTGGTCTTCTTGGTAAGACCATGTGAGGCCCAGAGAGCAGCTGTAAGTCCTTTGAGAGGCTCTGATTTATGTGAGGTCACCCCACGTGTTTCCCGCCTGTACTCCATAAGGAAGCCCACTTGGAGCAGAGCAAAGACTGAGCCACTCTTTCAGCTCTGTTCTCTTCTGGAAATGCAGCTGCCCTCAGGTATTGAGTCACTCACTCTATCTTCCTTGGGGAACATGCAAGTCATCCCTCAACTTTAGTGTTTAAAAGGGTTGCAAAGGCCACACCGAATGAAACCAAAGGATTCAGGAGGTTGGAGGTGGGCAAATGCTGCTTCACCCTCACGCCATCACGTACCTCCCCAGGAAGTTGTGGCCTCAAAACATCTTGGTACTGGACTTTGCTTCTTTTAAATTTTTTGTTTCTTGGTTTTTGGTTTTGTTCTTTTGAAACAGAGCCTTGCTTGGCAGTAGCCCTAGATGGCATGGTAACCACTGGTCTCAAACTTCTGGCAATCCTCTTGCCTCAGTCTCCCAAGAATTTGGTTTTGACACAGGTGTCAGGGACTTATGTGAGAGAGCCCAACTCTAGCATTGTTTCACAAATCAAAACTTGGGCTCAGTTATTGGAGAGGATTACAAAAATGTCAATGAGCCAAAAGATATCATAGAGAATCTACTGCATGCTAGATCACACTGTAGATGAGATATGATGGCTGTATTGGTCAGATTTCTCTTCACTATAACAAAATATCTGAGATAATTATATTACAAAGAAGAGAAAGGGGGTTCTGTTGCCTCATAGTTTCAGAGGTTGTGGTCCATGGCTGGGTGAATCCATTGCTTTTAGGCATGTGCAAAGGCAGTACTTCATGGTGGGAGAACATGGTTGAGTAAAACTGCTTACAGCCCAAGTCAAAGATCAAAAGACAAAGGGGCAGCCATGGTCCCACAGTTGACTTCAGGGGCACACTCCCAGTGAGTGAGCCGTAAAGACTTCTCACTAGGATCCACATTAAATGGTTTTATAATTCTATCCAGGGGAACAATTCTTTAACATGTGGGCCACGGAGGATATTTATGATCCAAACTATCCAAATGACCAAAAGAGACATGGTCATCCTGGCACTGATAAACAAAAACATTACACCCTCAGAATCTGTCAGTTGGTAGGAGAGACTTAGAATAAATAAATGTTACCGGAGATTATAAACTAAACTGTATCCCCAAAATTAACATATTAAAGCCTTTGCCTCCAACATGTGTATTTGGAGACAGCCTTTGGAAAAGTTAACTAAGGTTAGAAGGACACAGGAGTGGGCTCTTAATTCAGTAGGACTAATGCCCTTTGAAGATGAAGAGAGACCAGAGCTTTCTTGCAGCACATACAAAGAAACTGAGCCCTGTTAGGACATAAGGAAAGCAAGGGAGAGTGGGCTCCCCGGGAACCAAATTTTCTGGTCTCCAAGAGTGTGAGAAAATAATGTCTGTGATTTATGTGACCTAATTGATGGTACGTTGTTATAAGAGCTTGGGCTGACTAATACCTCCTATTTGACAAAATCAACACCATCACTACGTTTTAACTATTATCGGTATACCATCTAGAAAAATGTCAGCTAAATACAATACTTCTTACTACTCTTGGACTCAGACTTTAACTGTTAGTTTCAGACTTACTAAAATATTTTTTTCTAAGTATCTTAAGACAGATGTCTTCTTGCTAATCTTATACAGGGGCAGGTGGGAGGGAAATAAAGGCAAAATAAGTAGATGATGCTTTTCCTAGCACTTTAGAGTCCAAGACTTCTCACTTTCCAACTTGGACTTGAAGATGGCACCTCAGATGGATGACAGGAGAGACAGTAACTCTCAAACGTGTGTCCCATGGTTGTCTCCAAGGCTTCCTGCCCGGCTCTTGACACTCGTCACGGTAGATAAAGGTCCATCTTCCCATACATGACCACAATAGACAATTCCTTCACATCAATGTCAGCAACTAAATGTCCTCTTGGTTTCACCCACTTGTGTTTCTTTCTTAGATTCTAAAATTAGCCTCCTTAGGCTGACATACCAAAATAGCACAGCACAGTGACTTTACTGTGTCACAGTTCTGGAAGACCATGGACAAGATAAGGCCTGGTTTGATTTCTCCCGAGAACTCTCCCCTTGCTCTGTAGGTGACTGCTTACCTGCAGTGTCCTTATCTGGCCTTTCGTCTGTGCTGTACAGCTCTGGTGTCTCTCCCTGTTCTTATAAAGCCATCAGTCTTATTAGATTCCAGCCCACCCACATAACTGCATTTAACCGTAATTACATCTTTACAGGCTTGAGCTCCAAAAACAAACACTCCAAGGGTTAGATTTTTCAATACAGAACTTTTAGGGGAACAAAATTCACTTCTTAACCATCCTGTAATGCATTCCATTGTTACTTTGCAATAAAATATTGAAGTAATGTTGTCTTTTAAATGCTAAAATCAGCTTTGCTTGCTAACATCAAACCAACCCTCTGCTAGTTTGTATCCTTTGTACATAAACATTTTTGTTTCAGAGCCAAATCAGACTGACATCATTTTTGAAGGTATTTTAAATATAAACTCAACCTCTCACATACATTGTCAATCATATACCTAATTCAACTAAAGAGATAATGATGTAAACACCCATGACCTATGGTTATACAGACAATGGGTACCAGCAGTCATGACCACTGTCCAGCCCACACTGCAAGATAGAATTTATGGTAAGATGCACCAACCTCAGAAATTCTCACTGTGAAGAAGAGAATGAAAGCATAGAATGAACTATGGCAAAATAAATTTAATAGAGCTGTCTGTAGTTAGTACACAGTTTGAGTGTTTAATAAATTCATTTTTATGCAATAGCCACACAATTTGCAAAATGCAACAGAGAAGGAGTTTTCTCAAGATTTCAACAAAAAATGTAAGATTCATTTGTTGCAATTTCTCCCTTTAATTTTCTAGGTAATAAACCCTTTACAATATCGTATGGCTATATCCAAATGTATCTAAAATGATGTCGGAAATGTGAAAAGCCAACATTTCTGTAATTAAATTTAATAAATTATGATCAAACCCCTTCCCTATTCCATTGTGCAGATTATTTATATAACATAAAGAAATGGAATTATTAAAATTCAAAGCTGCATTCAAGCTTTAGGACCATCTGTACCATAGGAAAAGACTGATTGCAAGTATACAAAATGCTTAGAGGATGAAGGCTTCTCTGAGAAAGAACTTTTGAACTGAGACCTGGAAGAGGAGTCTGAAAGCTGCCAGGGAAGAGAACCCAATGGGAAGAAGCACAAGTACAGAGGACTGGAGGCATGAAGGATAAGGCTGAAGACTTGAAGCTGATGGGGAGGGAATGTAAGTGTGCAGGATGCAGGTGGGGGCACAACTGGTCCCACCTTGGGCCATGCTTATACATCACAGAGTATAAGGATGTCATCCATTACTACCATTTCTATCACAAGAAAATGGCTACAGATAATCTAAATGTTTAACCAATAAACTTGGGTGCTCCCAAACAAGAAGCTCTAGGCCAGTGGTTCTCAACCTTCCTAAAGCGACAACCCTTTAATACAGTTCTTCATGTTGTGATGACTCCCAACCATAAAATTATTTTTGTTGCTACTTCCTAACTAATTTTGCTACTGTTATGAATCATAGTGCAAATATCTAATATGTAGGGTATCTGACATGTGACCCCTGTGAAAGGGTCATTCAATTCCCAAAGAGAACTACTAACCTGTGGACCATTCAGCTCTATTGTGTGTAGTGGTCTCTGAGATACAGTAGGTCCCAGATGACAGGAAGTGCTAGGTGTAAAATGATGAATATAATGTGATGCAGTTTGAATTTATTTAAGGCTCAGGGAATATCTTGGAAGAGGAGGCAGAACTGTGGAAGCCAAAGGACCAGGGTGTCTGCTATGAGACAGTCTCTTCTACATATGACAGGAAAGCTGTACCCATGAAATCTTAACAATATAGTCTCCTAAACAAGCCCTGCACAACAACAGTACAAGCTGCTATGCTATGTGGATGGGGGAAATCTCACAAGGCCCCTCTCCTAGTTGGAGAGCTATAGGAAATTAATGACTGCTGGGAGAGGGGAGTCAGTCCCCCCAGGGATGAGACCCCAAAAGATTATCCTATCCCGAGTGATCATTCCTAAATACATACACAAATGAGCGAGACCAAATGGACTTAGCAGGCTGTATTTGCACACACACACACACACACACACACACACACACACACACACACTCTTTTTTTTTTTTTTTTTTTTTAGATTTATTTATTTTGTATACAGTGTTCTGCTCGCATGTGTCCCTGCAGGCCAGAAGAGGGCAACAGATCTCACTATAGGTGGTTGTGAGCCACCATGTGGTTGCTGGGAATTGAACTCAAGACCTCCGGAAGAGCACTCAGTGCTCTTAACCGCTGAGCCATCTCTCCAGCCCCACACACACACTCTTAAAGAAGATGATGTCATGAATTTGAGAGGAAGATGGTGGGGAGTAGGGGGTGCCTGAGAGGAGTTGGAGGGGAACAGAGAGGGGTGACATGCTGTAAATATAATAGTCATAAATAGTATAAATTCTCAAACAAAAATTACGAAGAACTGAACAGTCATTAACTGAAAAAATAAAGGAAAAGTTATTTATACTTACTTACGTGTGCTAGACTGTTTGAGGCGGATGTACGAGAAACTAAACAAGTTGGTTACCTCCAGAGAGGGGCACTGAGTGGCCAGGGATTCGAAAGGAGAAGTGATGGCCTGCCCTCTGGAATACTCTAAGGTTTGAATATTGTAGGTATAATACCCGTCAGAAAAAGCAAATGAAATGAGAAGGGGGGGGAGGAAGAAGAGGAGGAGGGAAGGAGGAAGAGGGGGAGGAAGAAGAGAGGAGGAAGGGGAGAGGAGAAGGAGGAGGAGGAGAGGAGAAAGAGGAAAGGAGGAAGAAGAGAGAAGGAGGAGGGGAAGAGAAGGAGAGGAGGAAGAGGAAAGGAGGAAGAGGAGGGGAAGAGGAAGAAGAGAGAAGGAGGAGGGGAAGAGAAGGAGAGCAGGGCAGAGAGCAAAGACGTCTCAGAGTGAGGGTAACACAGCTGGGGCTCTGGCTCTGCTTTCAGATAGACACGTGTGAACAAATAGGGGTGCTCCCTCTGGCTCCTTTGGGGCTCCTTCTCTGCCATTTCACACAGCAATGTGAGGAGCCTGGTCCCAAAAGATCATAAACTCCTCAAGAGCAGGAACCTTAACACGCAATTTCAGAATTCTTCCCCACCATACCTAATACATGCTATCCGCATCAAAAGGACGCCCTGATTATAGCAGCCAGACCGGCTGTTCCCTACCTCCCCACAAATACCTTTACTACAAGTTCAAGTTCAGCACACTCAAGCTGAGGGAATTTTCTTTTCTGGACAGCCCAGTGTTCACACACATTTTGTAAAACTGTTTTTCTTTTGTTGTTGTTGTTTTTGTTTTATTTTGTGTGCGTGTGTGTGGTTAAAACATTCACAGGCACCAGGGAGAAAGATTCGTAAACAGAGGACTCACAGTCTAGCAATAAGTTGTACAATCAGTGTAGTGGAGTCAACTGGCCTTCGAAAAGGAAGGGGGATTTTTAAAAACCAGGATACACCATCCTTGGATAAGGGCAATGTTAGTTTATGAAATTCTCTCAAATGAATCTAAAGCAGTGGTTCTCAACCTGTAGGTAGTAACCCCTTTGGGGGTCACACGACCCTTTCACAGAGGTCACCTAAGACCATTCTGCATATCAGATATTTACATTATGATACATGACAGTTGCAAAATTATAGTTATGAGGTAGCAATGATAATAATTTTATGGTTGGGGGTCCCCACAACAGGAGGAACTGTATTAAAGGGCTGCAGCATTAGGAAGGTTGAGAACCACCAATCTAGAGTATGCCCTGAGGTAAGAAAACATTTCTCATTGTGATTTTTTTTTAACTCCAAAGTGTGTGAAAAACAGTGGACCAGAGAAATGAGTGGCAGACTTGGAAGTCAAGACAAGGTTGGCTCAATCTCATCACTGGGATTCCTCCTCCCTGGTCATTTAATCTTCCCCCTGTGATAAGGCAGAAGCAGTGGTAATGTTTGCCCCTTGGTTAGCACACTTACGAAATGTGTGCACAGCACTTAAGGAATGTTATCACTACCTCATGCAGGAACACTCCCTACAGCTTGCTGAGACTCTCAGCCCCAGGCACAGACCACAGATCCAGCCAAGCTCTGTCTGAGATCAGAGTGCATAATGGCCTGCATGCTAAGGAAGGTCCATCCTGATTGTCTCAGAGCCCTCCAGACCAGCATCTACTCCTGGCCTCCTCCCGCCACTGCCTAAACAGCAATGATCTCCCCAGCTTCGTGCTTCTTCCCCAGCAGAGGCTGTGTGACCACATAGGCACATCCCCATTCAGTGGAGAGCATTGCATTGCTCTAAAGGACATTTGTTATCCCAACCCCCTTTAAACATGAGTGCCAGAGAAATAGATGGTCCCTGACCACTATAACTCCTTCATGATAGATTTAATGATGAAGATGATGAAGAAAAAGATGGAAGTTGATTTGTGGTTTGAAAGGCTATACAATATGCATGTCCCATTCAAAATTAAAGATGATGAATCAATGTCTGGGAGGCAGAGAAAATGCTTTCTACTGAGGTCACTGACCATAAGACATCCCTGCTCTGGCTCCCAGTTTTAGCCTCTGAGCAATGGTGGGGTTGGTTCTGCATCTTCTTGACTGATAAAAATCCTGAAGCCCACTTCCCTCCTTTTTATGCTTCCTGAATTGGTTGTCAAACCTTTATGACCACCCAGAAAGCATAAGTGCTCAGGGCAGCCAAGAGCCTAGGGATGCTGTTGATAAAGAAAGACCAGAAAGCAACAGACTGGTCTCTCAGCTGGGTGTGTCTCAACTTACAGCACCAAGTGTGGAAACCCACCTGCTGCTAAGGATACTCATAAAGGGTCCATACCAGGACCTGCATCCTTCGTGGTCACTTGATGTCCCCTTCAGTGCATGAATACTGCCAGGATATCCTAAGTGGCTAGGGCACCATCACAAAGCCCCGTAGCTTGGGTGACGTCAGGATGCTAAGAGTCTAAGGACAGTGTGTAGGCAGCTTTGGCTCCTGGCAGTAGCTCTCTTCTGGGCTTACACCTGGCTGTACCCTCACAGTACAGAACCAGAGCTCTTCTGTCTCTCCTCTCCCTATCCGAAGATATTAATCCCCCATGGAAACCCTTCTGACTCATTCACTCATTCACCTTCATCATCAGCGTTGCTGGATTTGGAACAGAAGATAAACATCTGGCCATGCCCATAAGGACGTTCCCAGAGAAGTTTAACTGAAGAGAGAAGACCTATTCTGAATGTGTGTGGCACCAGGACATGGGCTGAAGACCTGGACTGAATAACAAGAAGAGTGAGCCAAGTACCAGCGTTCATCCCTCTGCTTCCTAAGGACACAGTGTGACCAGATGTCTCCTGCTGCCGCTGCCATACCTTCCCCGCCATAATGAACTGTACCCTCGAACCAAGAGACAAACAAACACTTCCCCGCTTAAGTTGCTTCTGTCAAAGCAATGAGAAAAGGAACCAACATAATCTCATCTAAGCCTATTTACGCCCCAGAGACCTCAGTATATTAATTCCAAGGGAAACACAAATATTTCGTCTATACAGGGAGGAAATACAAGGGAGACCTCCCCTATGCCCAGGCTCCAGGAGTGGCGCCATCTCTGGGTGGCAGAAGAGCTCAGTCAGTCTCATCCTTCAGCTGTGTTTCAAATGACTCAGCCCCAGAGACTTCACGGCTCTTCCTGGGAGGAAAACACCAGGAAGGCTGACAAAGGGGCACACTGTGCTCTATGAAGCTTGTCACCTTAATGGCCTGATGAAGGGAGTGTGACAGAGATAGATCAAGATAATACTGTAGATTACTTACTAGATTGCCATAATCATTAACAGCCTTAATTAGTGTATAATATACTGTACCTCAGCAGCGAGTGGGAAGACAGGCAGCAGGGATGCTCAAGTCTACAGCCCTCAGATCTACACAGCAGGCTAATCCAACCTTGTACCAAAGCTGACTTGAGCTTCAAATCTAGCATATCTCTCCCACACTTTCGCTAGTCCTGATGTTACCATCTTATGGAGGCATATCAGTTTATATTTCACCCAAGGGTGCTTATACTTATTTCTTCCTTACAGTAACTGTGGGGCTGCTGGGGGCTCATTCCACAGACAGAGGGAGCTGAGATGTACTCATTGAACACACAAAACTTGGGATGCAATTCACTGCCTGTTTCTTTCTCGCTGTTTCTCTGTCTCTGTGTCGCTGTGTTTCTGTCTCTCTCTCACACAAACATATTCTCTTTCTCTCTCTCTCTCTCTCTCTCTCTCTCTCTCTCTCTCTCTCTCTCT
>CABHPR010132349.1:3808-22624 GCA_902168415.1 Peromyscus melanophrys | reverse complement strand
CTCTCTCTCTCTCTCTCTCTCTCTCTCTCTCTCTCTCTCTCTCTCTCACACACACACACACACACACACACACACACACACACATACACACACACACTCACAAACACAAGAGCTCACATGCATATACTTGTAGTGGTAAGTTTCTCTGGTCCCACCCAGCCCTGCAGTCCTGCAGCTGCTTATAAAATAATCACTCAGAGCTTAAAATTATAAACTGTATGGCCTATGACAGGCTTCTTGCTAGGTAGCTCTTTCATCTTAAATT
The DNA here is from genome assembly GCA_902168415.1 of Peromyscus melanophrys. NCBI lineage: Eukaryota > Metazoa > Chordata > Mammalia > Rodentia > Cricetidae > Peromyscus > Peromyscus melanophrys. Next base: position 22,359 of record CABHPR010132349.1, on the reverse strand, counting down.
AATCCATTTCTATTAATTTATGTTTTGCCCCATGGCTGTGGCATTACTGGTCTGCTGGCATCTTGCTTCTCCTTGGGCGGCAGCTAGGCGTCTCTCCCTACTCTCCTTTCTTCTCTCCATCTTGGGAAATCTGTTTGGATTTCCTACCTGCCTCTAAACTGTCTTTCCATAGGCCAAAACAGCTTCATTTATTAGCCAATGGGAGCAACACATATTCACAGCACACAGAAAGATATCCCACAGCATACACATATTCATACATGATCTACACATACACTCACATATATACCTGGGCTATCCTTCAAGTCACAGGCTTGCTGTCCATTTCCAATGTTCTCAAATAATTCTTCCCTGTGACAACGACTAACTTATCCTTAACTAACTTTTCAGTGGCATAAAATCTAGAATTTGCCCACAGAGCTTCAGCCAAGGTACTTAGCAAGAGCCACTTCTTGTGAATTTCTTTGCCTTCACACTCTCAGGGGTAACACTGCTTCGTGCCCCTATGGTTCTTAATGAGAGGCCTCCTCTAAGAAACCCTTTTCCTATATTTAGGTGAATGAAAGCAGATGCAGTCTAGTTTGGGGCCCTTTGTTCATCCCTCCTTGATCCTGCTCAAGAGGAAGAAATGCTAATGGGTTTGGGTTGGGTCTCCAAACACTGACAGGGCCAGGGCTACAAGTGGGCCAGATCACTGCACGTGACCATGGTGGGACCAAGTAGGCTATGACCACAGCTTGTGACCCAGTCTAATCATGTGAGCACATCAGACAAACCCAAACACCAACTCTATAGACATAATCAGTCCTCTTCCAGGGTCAGGATCATGACAAACAAGAAAAGACTGGAAAACCATCATGGACCAGAAGAGACAAAGGAGATGGGACAACAGAACGCCAAATGGCTCCCTGGGATGAGTCTTGGGACATAGTAAGATGCTATTAGAAGGTAAGCTCTGAGTGAAGTCTGTACTTGGGTGAGAGCATTGCACCTGTGTCTAATTCTCCACCCTGACAATGGCCAGAGAGGTGCACAGGAGGTTAAGGAAAGCTACACCAAATCTGAACCTCTAAGTCCAAAATTATTTCCAAATAAAATGTTTGTCTCTAAGCGGGGGTTGGGGGCTGGATTACTAACACAAAGCAGCACATTACAGGTTCGGTGGGCTCTGTGAATCTGACAACTGAGCAAGCTGAAGTCTCCTTCATCTGACCCTAGCCCTGGGGGATCCCTCGGGGAAGATGCACACTGCAGTAGTGCACTCGCTGGTCCCATTTCTTGGGTACAGACATGCCAAATAAGTGTAAATCCTTCCCAATCAATGGCCTGTTAATAAATAGTTTGAGCATACACATACGCAGATGGCAGAAGGAGCTTTATTCTAAGATCTGTGTCAAATGAGTTAGCCTAGCAAGACAAATTAACATGTTGCATTCAAATATGCTTCTATGTGGCATATAACCCACTGGAGTTATGTCTTTCTATTACATCTATAAGAATAGCTTTTGAATGGAATCCAAGTCACTTTATCAGAGGAAGAAGGTGTGAGTTCCACAAGTCAGAGACTTTATGGTCCAATCCTTTGGTTTCATGAGTGCACATCTGGACAAGCTTACTCAAGGTCACACGGCAAGCCTGCATTAAGAACTCAAGTCTCCTAGCTTCCAGTGGTGGTTCTTCTGCATCACAGATGGTCCAAAAGCAGGCCCAGAGCTAAAACTCGGCAGCCATAAACAGCTTGGCACATTGTAACAAAATAGGGAAGGCCAAGCTGGCTGGAGCAGCTGAGAGGGTTTGATGCTGTGGCTCATACAGAAGGGGCTGCTTCTCGAAGACGTGGGTAGCTCGGAAGAGGGATGTTGGGCAGACATCTCTCAGAGGATACCATCACAGACTCATAAGGGTATTAGATGGACAGGGTACGGGGCACCCACAAGAGCATGGAAGAGAACTCCAGCTTTCTCCAGATGAGGAAATAAAGAGGTGCCAGTGGCAGAGGCCAGCTGCTCCTTTGATGGGCCCTTGTTGAAGCCCGCTGTATACTTTTGGCCCAGAAAAAATGAAAAACCACGATCGATGGCCGGGGAGCTAGCCCAGGACTAGAATGCTTACCTAACAAGCACCAAGCAGACACAAGGTCCTAGATTCAATCTCCAATACCAAAATAGAAAGAAAGAAAGAAAGAAAGAAAGAAAGAAAGAAAGAAAGAAAGAAAGAAAGAAAGAAAGAAAGAAAGAAAGAAAGAAAGAAAGGAAGAAAGAAAAGAAAAGAAAAAATAGAAGCTCAAGAAAATTGCGAGTCCTTGAAGCATGGCCCTGGAGTCAGAAGAAGTTAATCAGCAGTCTTCAGGAAACCACAGTCTGGATTCTATACAAAGCCGAGTAATCCTCTGATAAATATCGCAGTCAGAACACACCCTCTGTAAAGCGGGTATGACAGACTACACAGAGGCATGCAAACTGCACTTCACCCAAGCCTGAAAAGCTCCATTCTTTTTGCCCCAAGCCCCTCTTGGCAAAGAGTTCAACGTTCAGAGCATCTGGCTTTTAGAGCCAGGCTGTTATGCTGTTGATTGGGGATGTCTTTCAAAGTCTTAGGTGTTAACTTAAGCTCGGGTTGGCTGTCTCTCAGTGACTCTACTGAGAAGTAATGGAAAATTTAGGAAGTGGGCCCTAAAGGTGTGCATTAAGGCTGTATTAGGACCCTGGCCCCTTCCTCCCCGACTCTCTCTGCTTCCTGGCAGCCATGAAGTGAACATCTTACTCCACCATGTGTTCTCACCACCACAGTGTGCAGTGCTATCACAGGTCAAAGCAGCTGGGACAAGTGGCTGTGAACTAAACCCACCAGCCAAAATGAACCTGCTCCTCCTTTTCAATTGATTTGTTCAACTATTTTGTTACGGCAACAAAAACACTGACCAACATACAGACAGACAAAACAGTTAAGGCAATGACCCAGGGTCACAGGTGATTACAAAGATTGCGTTAGTCTCTTAACCCCACAGAACTGCTTCATCTCTTGAACAACACAAACTAGTTTCCAGTTTTAAGCCCTCATAATTCACTTCCCTGTTTAAAACCTTCCAGTGACTTCCGTCCTTTAAATTAGAACCAAACTCCTGACCATAGCGTGGAAGTAGTCGGTGACTGCCTGCCTTTCCCCTCCTGCCGTCAGCTTCCTCCTCACCCGTCAGCCCATGGTCTTCTCCCTGACCCCAAAATGACTGCTCTCTGATTAGTTCAGAACCTAGAACCTTGGCCCCTCAGATGTCCCCAGGGCTGTACTATCCTGCCTTTCACGCTTGCTCAAGGCAGACCCCTGGGCGGTCATGTTTTTCTTCTAGACAAGCATCACTCCTATCTAAGATTACCTTGCTCAGAGGATCATGAGCAATTTCTTAATGCCTGTAACCTCCTATTAGACTATTGGCGACAGATCTTAACACTGTGTCCCTCAACCCTAGGACAGTAACCAGCACACAGTAGGGTGCTCTCCTGTGGAGAGATGACAGTTCAGTCTTTTTCAACCTTTTCTAGAGGCATCCCAAAAGCTGTCTGTCAAAAAGCAGAGGCTTGGATGGGAAAACACTTCACTGCAGTATCTCACAGATCATCTCTCTTCTGCCTCATTTTCTCCTCCTAATGTGTGACAGCACAAAACACTGTGATCTGCAAGCCACTCTGACACCAGGCTGCTTCCCTCCTGGACTGTCACATCCAGCGCAACTGGTTTACAAAGCAACCCTGCTATTTCTCCCGTCCTTGGGTAAACTCTAACATCTGTGTCAGATGGCTCTTCTGTCTTAGGGATTCGGGACTTAGAAGGATATTGGAAGTATAGCCTTGGGCTATAAGAGATTTGGCATTTCATACATTGAATGGGGAGCCTGGGCACCACAGACAGATGGTTTTGGCATAGTCCCGGTGGCGCCGCCCTCAGAAGCAAGCTTCACACAGACAGATTGTAAGAGCTCAAAGGCCCAGGTATTCGTGACTTAGGACACTGGCTCCACACTCTTCTCCCGGATTCTCAAGAATGAGACAAAGATTTTTCCTTAAGCAGAAACAAAATAGAGGACTTATATAACCAGACTTCCAGATTTATTACATAGACCCATATCCTTGATGCAGGGGTGGCATTTCAGATTCACTGGGGAAAAGATTAATTTACAATAAATATTACTGAGACCACTGGCTGCATACAAAGGACAGGAGAGAAAGTGGGGAATGTGAGACATGTAAAAATCAGTTCCAGGTGAACAGAGGACTGAGCCGTGGCGGGCGAAGTTGAAAACGTTTAGGAGAAACCATGGAGGGGTATTTTTATAAACCAAAACAAGCGAGAGAAAACACACAGAGACAAGCATGGGAAAATACTGACTACTTCATGTTGGTGAGTGAGGTATGTACTTGTGGGTGTACATGTCTGAGTGCACACGCACATCTGTAAAGGGGGTGGAGGTCAGAGGTCAACCCCGATGCCGTTCCTGCCTCGGGAGTCATCCACCTTTTTTTCTTGGCTCTTTAACTGGTTTTATTATAATATCGTAATTCCCTTTACACCAATTGGGACTCAAAGTATCACTCCAAGGATAAATGTAAGTTGTTTGGACATCACATAAATTGATGGTTTAAATCAATTCTGTGATCATTAACTTAATACTACACAGTAATTTCCCCTTATAAACTGCTATAAGAGTGCATCTGTTAGCTTCAATCCTGTGGTAAGTGCTTCTTTTTAATTTTTAAGTTATTTTTTGAGATTATAATTAGATCATTTCCCCTTTCCCTTTCCTTCCTCCAAAACCCGTCCACACCCCCCTCCTTACTTGTTTTTCAAATTCATGGCCTCTTTTTTCATTAACATTATTACATACTGAACAAAGACTATACCAATAGGCTGTAAATATGGACAAGAGTAGGGACTGGGGTGTAATTCAGAGGCCTCAACCTTACACATACAATCAAGTAACATTATACAGGCTAAGGAAGTTGTATTTTATATATATGTGTTTAGGATGTATGTCAACCTTGGTTTTTTGTTTTGGTTTATTGGCTTTTTGAAACAGGATCTCTCTATGTAGCCATGGCTGTCCTGGAACTCACTATGTAGACCAAGCTAGCCTCGAACTCAGGGGGATCATAGCTTCTCCCAGTGCTGGGATTAAAGATATGTATCGCCATGCTCAGCCATGTTGTTCTTTGAGACAGTACCTCTCACTGGCCTGGGGCTCACTGATAAGGCTAAGCTGGCCTGCAAGCCCCCATACCTCCGTGCCTTTCCCTCCCCAGAGCTGGGATCACAAATACATGGGTCAGCTTTTTTATGTAGGCGTCTGGGATCAAACTCAAGTCCTCATGCATGCGTGGCAAGCACATGACCACCTGAGCCATCTCCCCAGGCCTGAAAAAAAAAATGACTACTTTAAAATGAAGAGCTCTGTTCAAAAGAAAGAAAGAAATCTGAGTTATCAAAGATAGAATTCAATAAGTAAAGAGCAACTGGGAAGAAACATTAGAGGACAGTTTAATCAGTAAAGAATCCATGTCTAAAGCACAGAAATAACTCTTTGAAGTCAATTTAGAACATGATAAAACTCAACAGAAAAAATACAAAGACATGAAAAGGAATGTTACCCAAAGAAACTATGAAGAGTAAAACACATATGGAAAGAGAGTCAACCTTACTACCAATCATGAGAGAATACATTATGAACATAAGGAAATATCACATGACACTCACAGGATCAGCAGAGGTGACTAGTGGTTGGAGACAAGGGGCCCATGGAATTCCGCATTCAAGAATAAACATTACTTTGGTTATTTTTAATCTGTTCTTTGAGAATCCATACAGTATATTTGTATCATATTCTTTTCCATCTCCCCAACTTATCCCAGATCCTACCTACCAACTTCATGTTCTTTTTCTCTGTTAAAAAAAGGAGAAGGAGGAGGAGGAGGGGGGAGGGGAGGAGGAAAGGGGGGGAGGCCACTAGAAAATATGGAGTATACTTTGTGTTGACCATCTATTCCTGTGCATGGAGCCTGCCCTGGGGTTTTGGTTGATACACCCAGGATCATTCTCCTGAAGAAAACTGATAGTCACTCTCCCAGAAGCTAGTATTTGTGAACAGCTTGTAGCCTAAGGGTATGATCTTGTGTCCACTCCCTTCTTTGTGCTGGGATTTTGTCTGGCTTGAGATTATACTGGTCTTGTGCATGCTGTCACAGTCTCTGTAAGTTCATATGTGCATCGAGCCTGTTGAGTCTGGAAAACGCGGTTTCCTTGACATTCTCCATCACCTCTGGCTCCTACAATCTTTGTGCCCCCTCCTTCATATAGATTGCAGAGTCTTCAGGGAAGGGGTATGATAATTCAGTTGTATTTTAAATATTCATTTTATTTGTGTGTGTGTGTGTGTGTGTGTGTGTGTGTGTGTGTGTGTGTGTGTGTATGTATGTATGCATGTGCATGTGCATGTGCATGTGCACACAGGTACCTGAAGAGATCATTTGGAGCTGGAGTTAAAGGAGTTTGGGAAACATATACCAAGGGTGTTGGGAATCAAACTCTGGTCCTCTGCATGAGCAGCAAGCACTTTTAACCACCTGAGCCATCTCTCTAGTCCCAGGTTGTTGTTGTTTTTTTTCCACACTTGATTTTATGTATAGCCATACAGTTTACATATTAAATAACATAATAGAATGATTTGATACAGGTTTTTTATGATTGCTACTAACTCTATTACGGTCAATCCCAACGTCTTGTAAGCTGAGCTCAATAATATCATCAAAGAATTCCCTGTTTACCATAATCCCTTTAAGTGTACTCTGTGGTCAGAGCTTTCTCCTACTCTTGGATGAAACATGAAGTGGGTCCTATGACTTTTGTTGTTAATCTTGATTAGTACAAACTGTTCATCATCATTATTTCAAACAACAGGGCCTCCATTTGAATCAATAGCTTAGGTCTTTGTAAAAGACAACTTTGATCCTGGTTTTGGGTTAAAACTTCTGCTCTGATTTGCTCACTGTCTGTAAGGCTCTGGAAGATGGAAGGAGGTATATACTTCCTTATGCCATTTCTACCAGAGCTTCTATTTCTCCTTATCCACCTTGTTTATTGTGCCTTCTGGTCTCCTATGATGGAACAGTGGGATAGAGGACTGGAAATGGGTAGAGGAAATTACAAATGGCTGCTGTCATTGTGGAGATTTAAAAGCAAGCTCTGGACTTGCCAGATGTACTCTCTGTCTCAAAAAGAAAAAAATCTTCCCGCACTTGGACCATCTGACTGAGTTTCCATAATTGATAAATCCATCTCCATTCTTACTTTTTCCTTATGATTCCTTCCAAAGCCCTTGGGCATCTAACATTAGCCCTAGCTTCTTTAAAGAGAAGAAAAATGGTAATTTTCAGATAACAAGATCCCTCCTGACCTCCCAGAACAAAATTTTTTAATCACTTTTTTCTAAATGGATCAGTGTGGCAAATATACCCAGTAATTAGTCATGTCTAACTCCTAGTGTACTGATGGTTAACAGAATTATTTTTAAAGATTTATAATATTATTTGGTTGTTTTGAAAAAATATGGAAATTTTGGAAACATCTTGAATGTTAAAACTGTACCTATGAGAGGCCAAGTGGCTCTGCTGTAGGTGTGCATCCCAGAGAGATTCATGGGCATACAGGACAGGAAAGATGTTCCCAGTCACAAAGAGAGCAAAGCTTGCAACAGTCAACTATCCTCCGATGGGAAAAGCAAATGCATAAATCCTGGTATATTCCACACAACAGAATATTAGATAGTGAAAAATGAATGTAATACAGTTATTCGCAGCCACAAGGACAATCCTAGAACCATACATTGAATAAAAAGCAAGCCTCAAAAATTATCATCAATATGTCTTTTGTTTTGTGCTCCAAAGCAAGGAGAATGAAGCAACATTCTGTGTAATGCTTCACAGAAAGAGAAATGAAATTATACTTTCAAAGTCCAGGAAATGAAAAACACAAAACAGTGGTTATCTTCTTTTCTTCAGTGAGAAGAATTGAACCCAGAGCCTTGCCCACACTAGACTATAGCCCCAGTCCAATAATGCTTATCTTTATGGAACAGTAGAATGCACAAAGAATTAAGTGAACAGTGCAAGTAGCATCCACCACGTTGGTAAACTCTGGCTCTTAGTTGAGGTGGCAAATTATACCAGTGTGTGTTTTACACCCTACTTTATTATACAGATATCTCATATTACACACACACACACACACACACACACACACACACACACACACACACGCACACACACGTATTAAATGGTATTTAACAAAAATTGATATATTAAGAGAGACTATGAGGAAATACTATCTCTGGTCTCAAATCTCACTATCTTTCCTAAGAAACATTTGTCCTTTGAGAGAACTCTGAGGCTGAATAAGGCCAGATGCATTGTGGGGGTAAGGAAGCCTTAGGACAGGACCCTATGTCTACCCTGGAGATTGGTCATGAGGCAGAAGAAGCTCATCTCTTGCTCTTACAGAAGTAGGAGTCTAGGAGCTGACCTGGGATTTGGAGGTGTAAGGTCCCTCCCCCATCCCATTCCTCTCTGGCAGGAAATCTCCATTTTCATTCCTTTCTGTTCTAATGTCTTCTGAGAAGAGATGGTGGACAAGGATGAGGGGTCTTTAAATCTATCTCCACTGGGGTCCAGAATCATCCTGCCAAACACATATCACTCTTTAGCAATAATTTCTTTAGCCACTGAAATGTTCCCCATGGACATTAAGGCCCAGAGAACTTTCTGTAAAGCTCTCTGGGGTCATCTGTTTATAACCTGACAGTTGGGACTTGGATGCTGAAATATGAATTAAATAGATTGAAGCCATGCTTAATTTTTTAAACTGTCTTTGGCATGTGGTATGTGTCCCAGGCCCTTTTCTTCTCAATGGTCTGCTGTGTTTGTATAACTAATACCTTGTCTTCCTCTATGCACCAGGCCTTTGTGTGGTGATATTGTGTTCCCCAAAATATTGTGCATGTTAATAAACTTATCTGGGGTCAGAGAACAGAACAGCCACTAGATATAGAGGCCAGAAAACGGTGGCACACACTCCTTTAATTCTATCACTTGGGAGACAGAGATCCATTCGGATCTCTGTGAGTTCAAGGCCACACTGGAAACAGCCAAGCATGATGACTCACGCCTTTAATCCCAGGAAGAAATGGCAGGAGGCAGAAAGGTATTTAAGGCGTGAGGATGAGGAACTATAGCCTGGTTAAGCTTTTAGGCTTTTAGCAGCAGTTCAGCTGAGATTCATTCTGGATGAGGATTCAGAAGCTTCCAGTCTGAGGAAACAGGATCAGCTGAGGAATTGGCAAAGTGAGGTGGCTGTGGCTTGTTCTGCTTCTCTGATCTTTCAGCATTCACCCCAATACCTGGTTCTGGGTTTGTTTTTATTAATAAGACCTTCTAACAATTTAGGCTACACCTTTGTGTCCCTGACTGTCTGGGTATCACAATAGCAAGCCTGCCTTCAGAACAGGGAAGTGGGAGTTGATGGCCTCTTACTACGGTCAAAGCTGCTAAAATACAGAGAACTTTTACCCTCCCCCATGCTGAGGGGAAACCCTGCCTAGACTCTACCTTTGGATGTAAACCCTAGTTCCAAACCAGACTAAGGGGAGAATGAGGGATACTTTTTCCTGAGAAGAGGTATTTGAGGGTTACAACAGGAGACAGAACGTTCCAGAAGTGCTTCTGGAAATGGGAGCTCCAAAGCATATCTTGATAGTATTAATTACCAGTGTCACAGACTCAAGAATCACCTGGGTCTGAGTGCTATCTTTATCGTATTAATTGAGGTGAGAAGGACTGCTGACTGTGGGTGGCACCATTCCCTGACTGTGATCCTGGACTGTGAAAGTGGGAAAAGGGTCCGAGTTACAGCATGCATTCATCTCTTTCTGCTTCCTGATCGTCGATGGAATGCAATCAGCTGCTTCAGGTTCCCACCACCATGACTTCTCTGCCATGCTGCACCACACTCTTGAACTCTGAGCTGAAAGAGACCCTTTCTCCATGAAATTGCTTTTGTTCGGGTATTTTTTTTTGTTTTTGTTTTTTTTGTTTTTTGTTTTTTGTTTTTTGTTTTTTGTTTTTCGAGACAGGGTTTCTCTGTGTAGCTTTGCGCCTTTCCTGGAACTCACTTGGTAGTCCAGGCTGGCCTCGAACTCACAGAGATCCGCCTGGCTCTGCCTCCCGAGTGCTGGGATTAAAGGCGTGCGCCACCACCGCCTGGCTTGTTCAGGTATTTTTGATCACAGCAACAGGAAAAGAAACTAAGACATATAGAAGGAAACTAGAAATGAAGGACTTGGAGCAGCCTCTCTTCTCTAGTGTGTGTGCTGAAGGACTTTCCACGACAGTGGGAGTGTTCCACATCTTCCTGTCGAGATGACAGGCATGAACTGTATGTGTCTCTTAAGCACTTGAGGTTTAGCTGTCCAGAATATTATTTGTTCCCATGTCCTAAGACGTTAAAGACAAATGCAAAGAAAGCCATCACTGTGTCCTTCATAATTCAGTGATAGTGGGTTGGGCAAATAAAGACTGCTACATAGATAAGATCCAATAGTATATAAATTATGTTTCTGCAGATTATTTCAAGCATAAGTGAAAAGCAAGGCTGACAGTTCCATCGAGGTGCATAGACTAGATATATAGATATAGAAAAACATTCAAAATGAAGCATTAAAATACCAATAGAAGTCATTTCTGGGTGGCAACATGTTGATTGATTTTACCTCCTCTTCTATTCTTCTTGTATTTTTCAAATTTTCTATAATGGTTATTCTATATTTTTAAAGGTCTTATTTAAAGGATATTATGAAGAACTTTAAATAACATGGAAAAGGTATTTTATTATTAAGCAAGAAAGCAAGATATGGTATCATACATGTGATTTCCAGCAAACTTACATAAATCATATACAGAAAAAGGATTGGAATGGTTGCAACATGGATGGAATTAATTTTTCTACTCTATTACTCTTTTGTAAGCCACCTTTTCCTGTAATTAGACATTTATTGTTTTCTAAACTAGAAGAAAACAGGGTAGAAAAAGAAAATTATGCTGTATTTGAATAAGACTCCAGCCCTCAGCACAGAAAGATGCTTCTCAGGGCGAGCGCTTCCCCCATCCCCAGATGCACATGAACCTCCAGCCCTCACTCATCCTTTAAGGGAGTCAGAGCAAGCTGTGGCCAGCAACCTCCCTGGCCTTCCCACTGCTCCAATAGATGGTTACTCACCTTCTGAGGGCTATCCTTTCTCCTCTGTTCCCCTCCCACCCCATTACCTCAACCATGCATTGAATAAGATCAATAAATATGGAAAACAATTGATCTCCCTTCCTTCTCTGAATGCTATTGAGTCTGTCTGACATGCTCCCAGGAATCAAACCAGAGGGGAAGTGTACAGCTGCCCTTGGATGTCGTGCTACCCAGTCCTCAGCCCACACTTCCAAGGACTCCAAGATCTCTGCACAGTGAGCCCTCAACTTAGCAGATGTCATCGCCTTCTCTGGCTCACAGGTAACAGGGCAGGGTTCCTGCTACCACCTTTACCACCTGCCAAGGCCCCAACACCAGCCTCTCACCTAGTTTCAGCCAAAGCGCAGGCTGTGGCAGTATCTGTCCTGGGAGGGCAGAAACCACTGGCAGCTGGTTGAACAACCTCCGTGGTGCACCTTGGGAGCACTCACCCAAAAAGGAATATCTCAAAGAGACGCATCTGTAGAGAACTTCATTCTTTGTGTCTCAAAACAGATTGCTCAGAGCTTTACAGGGACCAGAGCCAAGAGGGAACTCAGTACCACACAGTGGACAGAACCTTGGTATTTATAGACTTGACATTTGCTATTTTGACTCCAAAAGTCCATTACCAGAGTAATTTACAATATTATCAAGGCATGCATTCAGATTGTTTATATGGTGTAGTTGATACGGCCAAACAAAATAGAGGGCATGTTGACTATAAGATTCTCATTTAGAAGGGAAACTGAGGCACCTAGGAATGGAGGCACTAGCCCAAGGTGAGAAAGTCAGATTTCAGATCTGTCTCACATTGTTATAGTACCTGTTAAAGACTGGGGTTGGTATTTTGAATGAAAGAGTCTTCCTTAGCTGGAAGGCCATGATCAAATGGCTTTGACTGTTCAGCATCTGGCCTGGGGTCCCTGACTGTATTATCAAATGGTACAGAAGCATAGAAGGAACTGTGCACATGCAGAAGAGGCCTAACACATGAGGTGGCCCAGCCTGTTAATCTAGTCTCACAAAACGAAAACTAGATATAACTCCTGCTGAAGATCACTGAACATCTATGAAGGTGGTGGTGCCACCGTACCCCGACCCACTTCCAACAGTCCACCACTCAGACACTGTCATCTGAGGACCACACTCCCAGTGTAACCACAACAGGAGCATTAGAGAGGGTGGGAGCAGGTGCTTATCTCGGTTTGCATCATTGTCTCCGGATGTAGGGAATTTTTCTACAATGGTTCTGTTGTTAGCCCTCCCCGCACCAGTCTGAAACACACCCAACGCACTCAGTTTAATTTGCTCTGTTTGGCCCCCATTGTATTCCTATTGCTCAGTTATCCCCATTGGGTCCTAATCTCCAAATCCAAGATCATCAAGCTTTACTTTTAAGTGGATGTGTGGAAGTCAGAGGACAATCTACAAGGGTCAGCTCTCTCCTTCTACCGTCTGGGTCCTAGGGATCTAATTTAGGTCATCGGGTTTGATGGCAAGTCCCTTTACCTGCTGATCCATCCTGCCAGACCAGAAATTCAAGACCATGAAATCAAACTCTGCAGGCGACACTGCCCCAGGCAGACATCTGGGAATGGCCACCTAACTGCTGTGGTCAGACAGATCCATCTTCACCTCATTCATTTGCCTCTGTTCTTCCTCCCATCTGTCTCTGTCTATCGCTTTCCTATCCTGCCTTGGGTTGGCTCTTGATATTTATGTTCATGAAATCCACTTGTGGGGGAGGATATGCCACTCTGGGTCCCAGGCACATTCCACTTGTCACTTGTCCCAGGAGCAGACACTGTCAGCATCTAGAGAACTCCTTGCATTCTGCAACAATATTATATATTGTGCCCTTTTGGCTGGAAGGCACAATTCTCTCCCCACCCCTGTGTATATGTGTGTGTGCACGTGTGTATGCATGTGCATGAATGTACGTGTGTGTGTGTGTGTGTGTGTGTGTGTGTGTGTGTGTGTGTGTGTGTGAATTCTTTAATTCTTGGCTTACTAGTCAAATAGTAAGCATGGAGAAAAAGGAACAGATGGAAGACAAGGTGCAGGGAGGAGAGTGAGTCAGGAAGGAGAAAGGGGAAGAAGCAGGGAGGGACCGGTGAGAGGCATTAAGCAAGATTCATTCCCAGAACCAAGCAAAACTTTGCCAATCCTGGCTGGTGGTAGAAATCCCATCATTACAAAGTCATTCCTATAGCAAAAAAAAAAATCTACTGAAACACAAATGTCCTGATAACACATTGAAAGGAAGCTGGTGTGTTACTTAGCTACGAAAGTTCCTCCAGAAAGTTCTGAGATGGAAGAGGAGAAGAGCAGGCACTGTGAGCAAGGAGGGGTGTTAGCAGGGTAGGGGGGCCAAGGGCTCTGAGCTCCCCACTATGCTCAACTGCTCAATCCTACCTGCTCCTTCCACTTGTAATGTTTTTCAGTTTCTCCTCCCCCATTCCCAACTCTCCTTCTCTGTCTTTCTACACTGATGAGTTACCCACCTCTCATTCCAGCCAAGACAGCTATAAGTCTCCCAACCTACTACAGGAGTTTGTGGGACATGTGTCCCAAGGATGTGATAAGACAATTTTCAAGTAAGCTGCCTGCGGACACTATTTATTCCAGTAGTGTTTTCTTCCTCAGTCCGTTCTTCTTTCAGTCCGTTCTTCTTTCTCTGGGCATTTACTAAACACCTATTTATGTACACGGCACTAAAAGTTATAAAGACAACACATAAACCAAGCCATCATTTTCCTTTTGTTCAAAATATACTTGGAAAGCTAAGCTGAAACTGAGACAGCAGCAAACATCTGGGGTTAACTCTTGCCTAATGCTGTGGTTTGAATGAGCACCTTGCAAATGCCCCTCTGGTGGAATCTTGGTCCCCAAACCACGACTTTGTTGAGTAAAAAAACATCTAGAAAACAGAACCCAGACAGAAAGCTTCCAGTCATAGGAGGACATGTCCTTGAAGGATATGGTCCTCCTCTTTCTCCCCCTTTGCTTCCCAGTAACCACAAGGTGAGCAGCATGTTCCTGCTATGATGGACAGGCTCCCAAGCCCAAAAGCAATCAGGCTAACCAACCATGGACTGAAACCTCCAACACTCTGCGACAAAATAAACATTTCCTCTATTTAAAATGCACAAACTCCAGTACTTTGCTATAGTAATGGAATGTTCACTTATATACATGGATCCCTTGACTCCTTCACTTCCTTCTCTCAGGGGATTGCAAGCAATTGCATAAAGTGTCTCGACTGATAAAATAAGGATATTCATAAAATGTAAAACCCTTATTGTTTTCCTCACACCCTTGAAGAAATGTGTATTCTTTTGTCTAGAGATGCATATTCATTTGTATCCCACTCAGAACTCACAGAAAAACCAAGTGGTATTATTAAATGTATCAGCAAAAGTGGTTTCAACATCTGCAGAAAATCTATTTTGTATATTGATGTTTTTGACAAATCTACCTTAGAAATTGTGTTATAAGATCACACTTTAAAGTAAACTGGATTCATTATTCTAATTTAATATAATGGAGAATTTAGGTATATTGTGGTTTTGTTTTCTCTAGCTCAAAATTTTAAAAAAGATTATTCAATAACAATCACAAAAGATTGATTTTTCCACTAGAATTTCCATTGTCTAATAATTATTGTGTTGCTCAAATCATGAGTTACATCAAGGACTTATATGCATATTTCTGAGGCAGCATGTTGTGCTACAGAGAACATTAAGTTGAAAGTCCCAAGGTCTGGGATCTCATGGTAATATTGCTACTTGTGAATCCTGTGCCTCCTTTTAGTTAAGGATTTTTTTAGTAGCAAGCATCAAACACCAACTCTAAACAGAATTTCTTTATCTTAGGAATGATTCATTGGAAGGACATTGAACTATATCAGGAAATTAAAGAAAGATCTGGAAGTCTAAGACATACAAGAAAGCAAGAGAGTATGGCTCCAACACTCAGCCTCAGGAGAACATAGACTCCTCCCCATGGCCAGGCTAACATTAAAATGTCAAGGCCTATGTCTCTTTTGAATGTCATGCGCTGCCTCATCACTCTGACCAAAATGCCTGAAAAACAACTTAAAGGAAAACAGTCTTTATTTTGACTCTTGGCTTCTGAGGGTTCCGTCTATAGTTGGTGGGCTACACTACTTTGGGCCCGGGGCAAGCTGAACATTGTAGTAATATAAACTTTTTCACATTGTGGTAGCCAGGAAACAAACAGTACAGGAGATGAAGGGGCCAGTGACAAGATACCCCCAAGGGCCTACCTCCATGGCATACTTCCTCCTGCTATCATCCCGCCTCCTAAATGTTCCAGAACCGGTCCCCAGATAGTGCCACCAGCTGGGCACCAGATATTCAACATACGAACCTGTAGGAGGTTATTTCATATTCAAACTATAACATAAGGAAAGACAGTCGGTTGTCACCAGGCTCTCAATGAGGAAGAGCTCATCAGAGTAGCCCAGTGATGACCATAAGGTCTTCCCCTATGCCACATTCATTCTCAGAAAAGAGGGCCATGTCAACAGGTCTGGAGGCCAACTCTAAGAGCCTCCAGGTAGTGTCTTTAGACAAGTTTCCCAATCCTCAGTTACTTTTAAACCCAGAGGTTGGACCAGATTATTCCTAAAGTCCCTTCTAGGTGCTGCTGCTGGTTCATCTTCACCATCTTCTCTGTATATGTCCATGTGAGTACATGTCTGTGTTGGTGTGTAGACATCTATGTTCATGTGTATATGGAGGACATAGGTCAACTTCAGCTGCTGTTCCTCGGGAGTTGTCCATCTAGATTTTTTCTGGTTTTGAGACAGGCTCTCTCACCGACCTGGATAGCCTGGCTGGCCAGTAAGTCCCAGGGACCCAACTGTCTCTGCTTCCCCAGTCTTAGAATTACAAATTCACACCACCGTACTTCCACTTGGCTCTTTATTTGGGGATAGAATTTGGGTCCTCACACTTGCATGGCAAGCACTTTACCAACTAAGCCATCATCATAGCTCATCTTCTAGCTGCTTGATCTTGTGCCTAATGGTTTCCAGTGCTTCTTGGCAGCAGTAATGAGAATCTTTGGGCAACTCTCAATATTTCCAAAAACACAACAGAAATAGTTCGTTGGAAATAAATTTGCTTAGTTATATGAAAACATGATGTTTTGATTTATAGCCCAGAATTGTTTCAATCCAGTGAAAAATCAATGGTCAGAGACTGATCAAAAGCTCTGACTGGCATTTGACTTTGATTAATAGAAGGTAGAGACATAATCATTATTGACTCAATAGATGTTGATTGAAAAAATGCCTTGTGAGATTCCTTAGAAATAAAGAGCATTGGCATCCTTAAGCAGGGTTATGAAAGGGAGCTTAATTTATTTGTGAGAAGTTGTAATAAGTTCTCTTCACATAAACCTAGAGATGTCTAATGAGAATTTCAGGAAATAAGGAATTTATGACTACCTTTACTGAGCCCCTAAAATAACAAGTCCATATACATTGACGTCAACATTCAAAGTGAGTTAGGGGAACTTTGGAAGGCCTTTGCTACAAAAGCCTATGTTCCATTTCATGCCAGCAAAGCTGCTACCAATGCACTTGCTTTCTTTTAAGGAACATGGAAGAACCTGAACTCTGATAGGCTTGCGTTCTTTCTTATTGTATGGACATTAAAAATGAGAGGAATGACAAAAATGACACTCAAGACCTCTGCAAAAGCAGTGCACACTCTTAACACTGAGCCATCTCTCCAGCCCCATCTCATGTTCTTAAACAGTCTGGGTAAATTTTGATCTAAAAATTTTCTGTGCCAGCTTGGTGGTCAAGAGACCTAGATCCCAATGGACATCGAGCTAGCATTTCTCCCTCTGTGACGAGCGCTCTGTCATGGGTCACCTACTTGCCCCTCAGACCTTCACTGTCATCTTCTGTGGACTGAGACCCTGTAGATGATGCTAAGGTTCTTTCTGGTCCCCATTTATTTTATTTCACTAGCAGGCATTGTCTGAGCTCTCCCCATGTACCAGGCACCGGGCTAGGTAATTATTAATATACAGTATGTCTTCAATCTCCAACAACAAAAGTAATCATTTTCATCCAGTTTATTAAGAGAGGGATCTGTTACATTTTAAATATAAAATGACCCAGATAGACATAATGTTTCCAAACACTTGGTCTGCAGCCAGTTAGCACTATTTTGGAAGGCTGTGGAACTCTTGGGAAAGAGCACCTAGTTGCAGATATGGTCCACTGCAAGGAGACCCTATGAGTTATAGCTTGGCCCTGACTTTGGCTCAACTCTCTGCTCCCTGATTGGCCCCATGTGGGAAGCTACATCACAGGCTTCTACTGTGTACTAAACCACTCTAGCCTCCATGTCACTGCCACCTATAAAGGATGGCACTCTCTGAACTACAGTAGGCTTAGAGATATCCTTCTTCAAGTTGTTACTGTCGGGCATTTTGGTCATGGTGATGAGAAAGTTAACTGATGCATTGATGCAGAGGGAGGCCATGTCAGGAGAGAACAGCCAGAGGTCTGTATGGTGAAAGGCTCTCTATGCCTGGCACATGCAGATGAGGGATGCTTCTCACAGTCCCATCCTTCAGCTGCCTCTCCATAACCCGAGCAGACATTTGCATGTGCAGTTCTTCCCCCTGACATCATCCCTCATCACCTAAGTTACTTGCTTCTAAATTGCACGCCATTTGTCTTCATGTTTCTAGGACTGGAGATGAGACAACGTACCTTCCAGGTGCAGTTTCCTTGAGGACCCTCAAAGAAGAAGGATGTCCCCAGGAAGGCCTCTACAGATTGGATGTCTGAATGGTACTGCCCAGAGGGCAGGACAGAAAAAGATGAAAGTCTTAGACCCCACAGAGATAACTGTCTGACAAATGATGGAGTTAGGAGATAGAACCTAGAGACAAAGGTAAAGAAACATACAACAAAGAAACATTGAGAGACCCTTCTACATGGAAATCTTGGGATTGTACATGTCTCACAGGCAAGATGCTGAGTGACTACCCCAGATCACCTTATAAGAATGTTTGTATAACAAACAAATCTGGAAGATAATGAGGGGTCCCATATCAGAGTGGAGTATTCATGGCTACTGCCCACTATAAAAGATTTGGGCTCCATATACTCAGGGTTCCTTTCCCACAATAGAATTCAGTGTGTGTGTGTGTGTGTGTGTGTGTGTGTGTGTGTGTGTGTGTGT
>CABHPR010132348.1:36843-48239 GCA_902168415.1 Peromyscus melanophrys | reverse complement strand
CTCTCTCTCTCTCTCTCTCTCTCTCTCTCTCTCTCTCTCTCTCTCTCAAGACAGGGTTTCTTTGGTAGCTTTGGAGTCTGTGTGTTGTTCGAATCTTAGGTGGTCTTTTAATAAAAAACCCAGAGCCAGATATCCAGATGAAAGCTGAAAGATCAGAGAAGCAGAACAGCCAGCCACTAATTCTTACCTTTACAAAATCCTCAGCCTAAAGAGAGAGAGAGTGCCTGCTTCCTTACATCTTATATACCTTTCTCTGCTCTGTCATATTACTTCCTGGGATTAAAGGCGTGTGTGCTTCCCAAGCAAAGGCATGAGATCTCAAGTGCTGGCATTAAGGGTGTGTGCCACCACTGCCAGGCTCTGTGTCTAATCTAGTGGCTGACTCTGTTGTCTGATCCTCAGGCAAGTTTATTAGGGTACACAATATATCACCACTGTCTGTGGACCAGGCTAGCCTCAAACTCACAGAGATCTACCTGCCTCTGCCACCCGAGTGCTGGATTTAAGGTGTTAGCCATCACTCCCAGCTATGCAAAAAAATTTTTAAATGGGGGGAGGGAAACTAAATTGCTTGGTAAAGTAGAAGGGATCAGTTAGAACCCAACTTTAAAATTATTTATTTATTTACTTACTTACTGATTTTTCGAGACAGGGTTTCCCTGTGTAGCCCTGGCTGTCCTGGAACTCACTCTATAGACCAGGCTGGCCTCGAACTCAGAGGTCTGCCTGTCTCTGCCTCGTGAGTGCTGGGATTAAGACATGTGCCATCCATGCCTAGTGAACTTAACTTTTTTTAACCTTTATTTTTATATTATGTGTATAGACGTTCTTCCTGCATGTATGTCTGTACACCATGTGTGTGCAGTTTGGGCAGAGGCTGGGACTAGAGTTACAGTTGTAAGCTGCCATGTGAGTGCTGGGAATTGAACCTGGGTCCTCTGGAAGAGCAGCCAGTGCTCTTAAATGTTGAGCAGTCTTTCCAGCCCACTCCCCACCCCCGCCACTCCCCAATTGGTACTTTTTTGAATACAGGAAACAGCAGCCATCTGAAGTTTATTATAGCAAAGATAAGGTTTGAAGTAGGTTTCAAAACATAAATATTCATTCTTGTGCATCCAAAGAAGTGGAAACTCATAGAGTGAGGGAATCGCAGTACTGGAGGTGGGCGACACTACGGCATGGGCTTGAGGGGCAGCTGTGAGGTGGGGCGTGTGCCGGGCTTTACCACTGTGACGACACACACTGCTTGTGTGAGGTGCCCGTCACTTCACCAGTAAATATGTAGCAGAACTGTGCTGGGGTTTGGGCTACACAGCTCTTCACTGTTTGCTTCTGTTTTAGGAAGGGCAGATATTCTGGGGTTGGCACAACGACGTCCATGTGTTTGACACAAAGACAAGGACTTGGTCTCAACCAGAAATTAAAGTAAGTGCTGCTGAGTTACCTGGAGGCCTCTGGAGCTGAAGCCCTTCCTCTCACCCCAGCCCTCTCTCCTTCTCACCAGTTTTCCCTGTCTTAATAAACTCTTCTCTGCTTCTGGAGGGAAGGGAGGATGTTACTTTTATAGTCGTTGATAGTTTGAAAATCTCTTTTCTTCCTAAGTTACTTGGTTTTAGTAATTGGGTTTGTAATTGCATGTAAAATAATTCTTCCTCTCTTCCTCCCCTTCTGTCTTTGGTGTTTTGAGAGGACCTCACTACGTAGACTACACTGGCCTCAAACTTGCAGTCTTCCAACCTCTACCTCCCCAGTGCTAGCATTAAAGGTGTGGCCACTACACCCAGCCCAAGAAGCGCCCTTGAAAAGCTCCCTTAAAAACTACTAACAATTACTTTTTTTTTTTTTTTTTTTTTTTTTGAGACAGGGTTTCTCTGTGTAGCCCTGGCTGTCCTGGAACTCGCTGTATAGACCAGGCTGGCCTTGAACTCACAGAGATCCAACTGCCTCTGTCTCCTGAGTGTTAGGATTAAAGGCATGTACCACTGCCAGACTTGTGGGTTTTTTTTTTTTTTTGAGAAAGAGTTTCAGGTAGCCCAGGCTGACCCCAAACTTGCTCTGTAGTTGAGGCTAGCCTTGAATTCCCGCCTCTACCTTCCTGGTGCTGTTATTACAGATATGACTCACAGGCTCAGCCTCCGTAATCACTCTTTACCCCTAAGTGTCTGCGTGAATTATTAGAGTTCATTTTTTAAAACGGAGTCCATGAGTTTTTCTTTTCTTTTTTCCCCCAGTGCTGAGATCAAAGGAACCGCCTCATATGAACTAGGCCAGCACTCTACCACTGAACTGTACCCTCAGCTCAACACCTGTGTTTTTACAAACCTGTGAGCTACATGCCATTTTAGCAAGACAAAATGCATTATCAATATTATTTTATTTGCTAGACACCTAACATAAATTCAGATCCATTTAATCACTATATAGAAACTAAACAGAATCAACACGTTTTAAAGATTTGTTTTTATTTTATGTGTGTGGGTGTTTTGACTGCATATATAAATGGACAACATGTGTGTATTGCCTGAGGAGCCTGGAGCTGGAGTTACAGAGAGTTGTGAGCTGCCCTGTGGGGGGTGCCGGGAACCGAACCAGGTTCTTTGCAGGAGCAGTCAGTGCTGCTGGCCACTGAGCATCCCTCCAGCCCTGGGAATCAACTTTTTAAAGTGGTTTTCTCTTAACTGAACTGTTAGAGAGGTAAATGTTAATTCTGCATTACCAGCTGGATCTCAGCACAGTTCTTCAATTGAAGAGCCTGAAACATCAGATGAGCCTCACTCAAGATAGAGTATAGAGAATTTATTTTTAATTCTAAGAGTTTTAGGAAGAAGAAAAATCAAACCAAACCAAAACAACTTCTAAAATCCAGCATGTCTAGGAAATGATTAAGGGCTTCTTTGATTTGACTTAAAGCATCAGTGAAGTTGCCTTGTGAGTTTGAGACTTTGGGGCCATAAATAAATTCTTAGAGTGTTAGTTGGGTCTTTGGTGTGGAGTAAGGGGAGAAGAGAGGAGATTGTTTTTAATTTGATCTTTAAAAATCTTTATATTTCAAGCTAAATTTATATGACCTTTCATTTTGTTAGGGTGGTGGGCATTTAAGGGCAGAGGGATGCATTTTCTTCTCGAAGAAGCTGTTTATAGCTATGACTGAGCACAGGATGTGGCTGGTACAGTTGCCTCAAGTCTGCCTCTGTTCTGATCTCTGCTTGCAGGGTGGAGTTCCGCCACAGCCACGAGCCGCGCATTCATGTGCAGTTCTGGGAAATAAGGGGTATATCTTTGGTGGACGCGTCTTGGTCAGTGTTTTCAATGGAAATGATATTTTCATGTGTGATGTTTATAAAAACTTGTCCTCTGATTTTGTGGAGCATCCGAACATTGAAATAACCTAGAGATTAAGCTGCACCCAGTACTAATTTGTCTTTATCTTCTGTTTCCCAAAGAGACCCTCCACTTGCTATCATAGATTATTTTTAATTGTATTTTAATGAGGAGAACCCTTCCCTTGAGTGCAGTGTCAGGAATGTTTAATTTCTTATCATCTAAGTTCTGTTAGTTTAAACCTAGCTCTTCCTTTTCCCTCTCTGGCACATGATTCTGGGAGCTCCATGTTAATTTTCTTAATGCCTAGAGTTGATTTCCAATGTATAAGCTTCAAGTTGCTAAGTAGAATAGGGCAATTTGTACTTAATCTGAACTTGTTTGAAAACTAACATTTTATTCCATAAAAGAATTAAAAAATCTCCAATTATCATGCTTTTGTTTTAGCAAACTAGGATGAATGACTTGCACTGTCTAAACTTAGACACCTGGACTTGGTCTGGAAGGTAAGTCTGAAGTCTACCTTCTAATCTGTAGGGGTGGGTGTGGGCAGAGTCCAAACTTGAGTCTCTGAAATTGAGTTGATATATTTTTTAAAATTATATATCTAAACAAGAAACATAAAATTTAAATTTACTTCCTCCTTCCCTCCCTCCTTCCCTCCCTCCCTCCCTTCTTTCTGGGACAGAATCTTACCAAGTGGCCCAGGCTGGCCTTGAACTCTGGGTTGTGCTGCCTCAGCCTCCCAAGTAAAGGATTACAGGTACCACAGTCAACTAAATGGAGCTTATGCAAATTATATAAAACATAAAGTTAGTAAGAGTTGAAAAAATCATGTGAAAATATTGGCTTTATAATAAGTATTCTCTGGGGACTGGTCACTACAAGAGATGGAGTGGCCGAATGGAGTCATTTCACACACCTAGATAATGAAATGGAGAAAAGTCAAATTTTGTTTGTGGCTCATTATATTGTTTAGCAACAGAATATATTTAGGTATTAATTTGGACATTCCTATAGTGAAATGGAATACTTTATTATAATAATACTCTATTTATAGTTCTACAGAGTGAGTTCCAGGACAGCCAGGGTTACACAGAGAGACCCTGTCTAGAGAAACAAAAATAAATAAATAAATAAACCCATGAGGACTAGGGAAATAGCTCAACCAGGAAGTGCCTGTCCAGCAAACATGAGGACCCAGCTCAGGTCCCCAGAACCCATATAAAAAAACAGGCAAGGTGGTGTGTGCTTTTAGTCATAGCACTGGGGAGGCAGAGATAGGTGGATTCTTAGGGCTAACTGGCCAATCATCCTCTTCTAAGCCAGCAAGTTCCGGGCAGGTGAGAGACCCTGTCTCAAACAAACAAACAAACAAACAAACAAACAAATCAAACCAACGTAGACAGCCCCTAAAGCAACCTTTGGCCTCCACACATATACACACACAAATAAAACCATGAATAGCCAGCAATGGTGGTACACCATGTAATCTCACTTGTAAACTCAATTTGCTGAGGCAGAAAGACAATGAGTTTGGGGTTAGCCTTGGCTACATGGGAAATTTGAGACCTGCCTGGGGTACATAGCAAGACCCTGTCTTTAAAACAACCCAACACCCCCCAAATAAAAAATAAAACTGTGAAAGTGTGAGAAAAAAAAAGCAAATTATTCTTAAAACTTTGGCATTACAGATTATGTAAACCTGAACTTGGTAAGTGAAAAAGACTAATTCATAAAACCAGCTAAAGATTAAACATTTCTCTACAAAAAAAATGCACACAAGGGCTGGAGAGATGGCTCAGTGGTTAAGAGCACTCACTGGCTGTTCTTGCAGAGGTCCTGAGTTCAATTCCCAGCAACCACTCTCACAGCCATCTGTAATGAGATCTGGTACCCTCTTCTGGTGTGCAGGCAAACACTATACATAATAAATAAATATTTAAAAAATAAAGTACACAAAGTGCTAAAAGGCATATTGGAAAATGTAAACCAGAAATAAACTGAAAGCAATATTTATAGCATTTTTTTTTTAAAGAGAAAGATAAAGTCAGAGATCTCCAAGAACTTAGAGGGAAAAAAAAGAAGACAGTCTCACTGGAAAGTGGGAAAGGACACAGCTCACAGGAGGAATGGGTGACCAGAGGCCACCGTTCTGGGCTGTGACACACACTTGGTGGAAGTATGCCGGCACAATGTTTCCAGTGTGCTTCAAATAGACAATGGAGCCGGGTGTGGTGGCGCACGCCTTTTCTCCCAGCACTCAGGAAGCAGAGGCAGGTAGGTCTCTGTGAGTTTGAGGCCAGCCTGGGCTACAGAGCTCCAGGACAGCCAGGGATATGTAGAGAAACTCTATATCCAAAAACAAAACAAAACAAAACAAACAACAACAACCAAAAAAAATCAACTAAAAACAAAACAAAAACTAGACAAAGCTTGAGCTCAGTCCCTTGTCTACGGTAGGGATTGTTTAATCACAGCGTCGGTGCCCAGAGGGCCGCCAGGCTTCCAGTAACAAAAGACACGACTCTGTGGAAGCATCGTAGAACATATGAGTGAAAAGAGGTGCAGAGCCATGTGTGACCCCATTTCTGCATTCTTAGTAAGCACACGTACACAGAAGTCCTAAGAGATACATGCCAAATTAATGCTAGGTCCCCTTGCTGGGGGTTATAGTAGTCTCCTTTGAAAACCTGTTTGTGGTTGTTAAATGATTTATAACCAAAGTATTTACCTCCCTTCCTTCCTTCCTTCCTTCCTTCCTTCCTTCCTTCCTTCCTTCCTCCCTCCCTCCCTCCCTCCCTCCCTCCCTCCCTTCTTTCCTTTCTCCCTCTCCCCCTCTCCTCTTCCTTCCCTTCCTACTTGATTTCCCTCCCCTCCTTCTTTCCTCTCTCTTTCTTTCCAAGCAAGAAATCTGTATATAACTCAAGCTGACCTTGAAGTCACTGTGTAGCCCAGGCTACCCTCAAATGCATGGTCTTATTTCAGCCTCTTGGGTGCTGGGATTACAAGGATGCACCTCCACTCCCTAGCTCAGCTTTCTGAGATGAGTGTGGTGGTGAATGCTTGGCACTAATGGCCGAGGCAGGAGCGTTGTGAACCAGAGGCCAGCCTGCCTACATGATGAGACTGTCTTGGGGAAGAAATAAGACCTGAGATGATAAAAAAAATCTTTTCATTTTGCTTAATTCAAAGTTGGATTATTTTTCTTGCTACAGGATTTCTGTTCATGGAGAAAGCCCCAAGCATCGATCATGGCACACACTAACAGCCATAGCTGAGGATAAGCTTTTCCTATTTGGCGGACTAAGTGCAGATAATATCCCACTAAGTAAGTCCGTACAGTTTAGCATACAGTCATTACCTCCTTCACCCCACGGCTTGGGGTGTACAGCACCAGGTGGCAGGCATCTGTGGAGGGACATGTCTGTGTCCCAGTTCCTGCCTGGGGAGTGTGGGAGCCAAGTGCAGTAGTGGCCTGAGGGGCCCTCTTTCCTGGGGGTGTGGATGGTCACAAAATATCTTACATTTCTTCCTGTTCACTGTGTGAGAGCGTGAATGTATATGCAAGATGTGCCACAGTACATGTGTGGAAGACAGGACAGTTTATGGGAGTTGGTTCTCTCCTAATACCATGTGGGGTCCAGGGCTCAAACTCAGGTCACTGGGCGTGGCAGCTGGTGTCTTTACCTTCCGAGCCATCCTTTTGTTTGTTCGTTTGTTTTGATGGATTATATTTCACACGTCCACTGAAGTCATTCTTTCCTCCTGTGTTCCCAGCCATGTTCTGCACTGTGAATTGACGTGACAGGCCAGGGTCAAAGCTCTTCTGTAGGATGTTTGCCCAACAGGTGCATGGTCAAGGCCCTAAGAGAGAGGAGAGAGAAAACTTAAAGCCCTTTCCATCCCCACATCCCATGATTCTGTGTCTTGATTGTTTGTCTAGATACTGTTGTACTGTAAGCTAGAATATGACAGTCTTCCCTGAGGCTGGAAAAGCCAGGCAGAAGCCAGTGTCTTCTTTTTGTTCTAGAACTAGAGTTCTCAGTGGAATCTTGTAATTCCTCTCGCTGGTATTTTGTCTGTTTGCTTTACATTTATTTATTCATTTATGTATGTATTGATTTGTGTGTGTGTGTGTGTGTGTGTGTGTGTGTGTGTGTGTGTGTGTGTACCACACTGACATGTGGAGGTCATAGAACAGCATGCGGGAGTTGGTTGTCTCCCGCCGCTTTGTGGATTTCAGGGACAGAGCCCAGTCCTCGGGTCTGGGCAGCAGGCACTTGTACCCACTGAGCCATCCCGCTGACCCAGAAGTCACTGCTGATTCTAACAGCTGTGAGTCTTCCGGTGCAGTTTTTTCCATCAGTGAATTGTGGCATCAGAACACACACAACTGATCAAGGATATGTATGGCTGGGTTTGACATGTTAGATTATTTTCTTAACCAAAAATTTTCTCCTTTTTTTCCATTTTATTTATTTATTTGTTTAGTGTGTGTGTGTGTGTGTGTGTGTGTAGAAATGGGTGTAGAAATCAGAGGACAACTTTGAGGAGTCAGAGGACAATTTTGAGGAGTCAGAGGACAACTTTGAGGAGTCAGTTCTCTCCTTCTTTCGGGTGGACGCCGGGAACCACTCGTAAGCCTTGGCAGGAGGTGCCTTCATCTGCTGAGCCTTCGTGGGCTCTTAACCAAAACATTTTAGAGATTTTTCATTAAGAAACTTCATATATCCTTAAAACTATCTATAATTCTTTCTGTAGCGGGCCTAGGAAACTCAATTGGAAAAGCGTTTGTGTGCAAGTCTGAGCACCTGAATTCTGACCCTGGGCACCTGGGTGAGGTGCTTTGTAACCCCAGTCTTGAATGAGACCGGATTCCTAGAGCTCCCTTTCCGGAAGTCTAGCCAATCAGTTTAGCAGTCTCAGAGTCCAGCTTCCAGCCCCTCCTCCCCAGAGTTCCCGGCAAATGCTCTTCATACTATGTTCGGCTCTGTTCTAGGCTCTTTCTTCTCCTTTCTTCTGCCAGTTACAAACTTTCAAGCATATATGCCTATGTTGTTTTATTTATACTTTATTTGTACTAACTTGTTAGTAATAAAAAAGATTACAAGGCAAAATTCTCAGGGTCACAAGCATTCTTTGTAGATGTGATAAAATTCTCACGTAGAAAAGATTTGGTCAGCTTAATTGGTGGCTGACAGCAGCTGCAGGTTGTAAAAGTTCTGGTTTATCCCTAAAAGGGATAGCTACAAGGGTTACAAAGAAACTAAACCAATGAGAGAGCTAAGGAAGAGGCAAAGAATACGTGTGCTGTCTTACGTTTCTTAAGTGTAATTAATAATGTAGGCTAGTATTTTGTAATCAGTAAGACACAAAAAAGGCAAAGACGGAGTAAGTGCCACTTTCTTCTGGCTTGGAGAATGCAGCTCCCTGCAAAAGTAGGTACAATGAATAACCATGGCAACTTGCATAAACAAAGAGGAAGCAAACAGTGAGTGCTCAGAAGTTCCACCAAAGCTGGCTGCATAGAAAAAGGGGCATTTCAGATTTAAGAGTACATTTTTCTGTCCTACAGTAGTCTCAGAACCCACAGCGGGGACCCATCACTTTTTTGTTCAAAGCTGAGAGACAGGGCAGTTATCTTGTAACTCTGGCAAACTTTGGGGCTTTTTCTGAGCATAACAGTGAATCCTTTCCAGACTGGGTTAGATTAATTAGTTGGTTTACTGTCTGTAATTCACATAAAATCCAAGACTGAAGGGTAAACAGTTAGTAAACTGAACTTAAATCTTGCATTAAAGACTGGTGTGGACATGTATACATTGTATATATTACTTTTTTGGAGTCAGAGAAAGGAGGTGCTGTGGCTCTGATAAGGGCCAGTGGGGGAAGCTTAGGGCAATATAAGTCAATATTGATCTCTTAAAGGACTGTGATATAACAAGGCCAGACAGCTACAATACCACTCCAGTTTGCTA
The DNA here is from genome assembly GCA_902168415.1 of Peromyscus melanophrys. Lineage (NCBI taxonomy): Eukaryota > Metazoa > Chordata > Mammalia > Rodentia > Cricetidae > Peromyscus > Peromyscus melanophrys. The sequence continues at coordinate 38,937 of CABHPR010132348.1, read as the reverse complement.
TTAATCTTCTGAAAGGCTTTGATCCTACAAGGCTAGATAACCTGCAATTCCATGAATAAAAATCTGTGAAAGTTCCACTTGTGATCTGTCCACAATGACACTTGTCTGGCCAAATTGCCCTGTCAATAAGGCTAATGATAGAGAACAGGCTTCTAAGTGTCTACAGTCCACATGGAACAATAGATCTAGTTATAAAGCATATTTTAATATGTTTCTGTTCATCAAAATTATACAGCTAAATGAGAAGTCATCTTCCTGGTCATCCACAAATATGTGTGCCCATAAGACTGAGACACAACCATGAGATTACATCTACACATTACATGAAAATGCACAGCAGTGGGGAGATGTCAGAGCTGGTTTTGCACAGGTGAAAGTACAGTCAGGAGCAACAGTTTCCTCAGAGTCCATGGCCCTGCGAGCCCTGCCTGACAGGATCTCCACCAGAGAGCTGGTGGGTTGACATCCGGACACTGTTTGTCACCTGCGGTATTTATGTCGTGGCCCGTGACAAATCAGTGGACTCTTAGGTCACAGTGAGAGAGATCCTAACAGAGAAAGACCAGTGTTGACCTCTTACCTCTAGATCTGTTGTATAGAACCTGAAAGCAGCCTCCTTTTTAAAAAAGTATTTGAGCATCAGTAATCTAGCCACCGAACTCCACAAGTTCCTAGTTGGACTATTAATTATTCTTAAAGATTATTATTCTTCAGTTTCTGAGTTGTTTTTTTTTCTTTTAGAGACTTTATTTTTTTTTTTAGATTTTATTTATTTATTGATTGATTTTGAAGCCCAGCCTGGCTTCAAACTCACTATATAGCCAAGCATGACCTAAACTTCTGATCCCCTTGCATCTGTACCTCCTAACTGGTGATATTACAGACATGCACCAACATGCCCTGCTGAGATTTTTAATTAAGTTGGAATATAATAAGACTGAGATTTGTACATTTCACTGGAGATTAGTATTTCTTTAAATTTTATGTGTATGGAAGTTTTGCCTATATGTGTGTCTGTGCATTACGTGTGTTCAGTGTCCACAGAGGCCAGAAGTGGGCATTGGATCCATTGGAACTGTAGTTATGGATGGTTGTGAGTCATCATGTGGGTGCTGGAAATAGAACCCAGCTCCTCTGGAAGAGCAGCTTGTGCTTTGAACTGCTGAAAAATCTCTCCAGCCCCAGACTTGCTATTTTTGATCATTAGCATATGGGTTGTTGAATTATCTAACCCTTCCTTCCTTCCTTATAAATTGAGGGCCTATAAGAGCCTGCTCCAAGGCCATCTCCAGGGTAATACAAGAAAGTCCACCAAGGCAGCCAGGGCTAGACTTTTTCTTTCTGAGGGTATTTAGAAATAAGTTTCTGACTGGTAAAATAAGAAAACACACATGCTTTCTGATGTTAACTTTCTCTTTTATTTCATCTTAAGAATGGTCTCTGACTCTTATGTCTCCACACAGCTATATATCTCTGCATTACTACATTCTATACATACAGATACATGTCTTTCTTTAAATACACACAGCCATACATCTCTATATCTATTTTCACATGTCTACACATCTTTTTTTTTTTTTTTTTTTTTTTTTTTAGGCAGAGTTAGCTTTGGAGCCTGTCCTGGAACTTGCTTTGTAGACCAGGCTGGCCTCGAGCTCACAGAGATCCACCTGCCTCTGCCTCCCAAGTGCTGGGATTAAAGGTGTACACCCTACCACCTAGCTCTACACATCTATCTTTTACATAAATTTCTCTTCTGCATCTCTTTTCTACACAGCTTCATCTTCTTTGTCTCCACACAGTTACAAATCTCCACACAGCCACAGCTAAACATTTCACTTACAGAGCTCTCTCACCAAACAGCACTTTACAGAGTTCCTAGGCACAGCTCCTCTATGTAGCAGCAGCTCTTTCATACAGCGCTCTCTCTCTCACACTCACTCACACACGTACATTTTCTTCTAGGTTATTCACTCACTCTTTCACCCACTCCCTCCCTCACACTTCTCTCATGCTTCTTCTTCTTTATCTCTCACTCAGCACGTGTACACACACACACACACACACACACACACACACACACACACACACACA
>CABHPR010132348.1:25963-36833 GCA_902168415.1 Peromyscus melanophrys | reverse complement strand
ACACACACACACACACACACACACACACACACACACACACACACACACACAGAGTTCACTTACATTCTACACAGCTGTCTCTCTCCACACTGTCACTGCTGCTCTCCCTCAAGGCCAAACTCTGGACAACTATAAGTTACATTTTCAGGGTCCTACCTATTCTCAAAACACAGGATAAGTCATGTAGTTTCTCTTAGGCTAGTAATGTCACATTGACCCATGCACGTAGCTCTAAGTTGGTGAGAGATCCCAGACAGTAAACAATTAGCTAAACTTTGAATGGTCAGGGTACGTGCAGAAAGGGAGCTACTGCAAAGACTATATCTTGATGTAAACAGTCTGGCCTTGATTTAGCAATAAACAACACCTGGGAAGTAGTCTTTGTATATTCTGTAGGGGCAATTTAGTCTGTTTTGGACTAGTTCTAAGGTCTTTGCAAAATGTGTAAAAGACTCTCTTTGAGACTGAGAGTATTATTACTCTCCTTTGTCAATAAAGAAGAATATTCTGGCAATATTTCTGTTCATCAGAATTATACAGCTTAAACAGAAATCCACAGCTAAATGTGTGCCCAGAAATGTAAAACACACCACCGAAGGGCTGTGGAAAGCACCTCACAGCTGTTCTTACAGGGAGGCATAACAGTGGCACCTGAGAAAGTTATAGACAGAAAACAACCGGTTTCCATGGCCAATGACCCCACAGTTTGGCCAGGTAAGGTCCCCATCAGGGAGTTATACATCTGCTTCGACTTGTCAAACACTAGTTGTCACCTGCTGTATACTCCCGCGGCCCTCGGCACTTGTAGAGTAAGATGAAGATTTGGCTACATGGGTACCGGAACATTTAGTTCTAGTGTCCATGCGGCTTAGCAGTGTGTAGGGATGTGTTTGTGGGGAGATGCTGCAGACCTAGAGTTTGATTTAACAGTTCAACAAGAAGGACAACACAGACTAAAGCACATGTGGCGAAGTTTCTTCTCTCTCTTCTCTCTCTTCCTCCTTCCTGTTCCTCCCTCCCCTCCTGTCTTTCCTTGTCCTTCTTTTTGGCTGAGATTGAGCCCAGGGCCTTATGTGTGCTAAGTACAGACTTCACTAAAAGCCCCAAGCCTTGATAGTTGTTGCTTCTATGATGTGGGGCCTCTCGCTTTGTAGATGTTTAAAATGTTCATGGAAAATATGCAGAGTCACTCAAGATAATGATACAAATATAACATGATAAACCTGTAAAAACATTACATTATAACCCAAAGGCCTAATCATAATTTCTAACTGTTCTAATATTACAGGTGATGGCTGGATTCATAATATTGTAACAAACTGTTGGAAACAACTTAGACATTTACCTTACACCAGGCCCAGGTAAGCCCAAAGGAAAGAGTTGAGAGTTTTTAAAGTATGAAGATTTAGGACAGAATGCAGTGTCTGTAAGGAAACCATAAGCAACAGAGTTACTTCTCAAATTAGCTTTATGTTAACTGAACAATTTATCATTTTGATTATGTTCATTGGAAATGATTTATCTACTTTTTATCCATAGTTGCACAATTGAAAATGTTACTTTTAGCTGAATATATAATATTGCCTAATAAGTTTGAAAAAGCATAAAGTAATTTAAAACCTGGTATAAGATCAATTTTTAATGTTACTATTTTAAATAAATAGGAATAGAATTAGCTTTAATCATAGTTGTTTTTAGAAGACATTTAAAGTAATTTATTGGGCATATTTGCTTTCAAGTTACTGTAGAGATAGATGGTTTTTTTCTTATTAACCATCTGAGCAGGGAGTAATGGTCCATCCCTATGATCCCAGCACTTGGGAAGTATGGGCTTAGGAGCTTAAGGCCATCATTGGCTATGTAGTAAGTTTATGGCAGCCTGGGCTACGTGAGACCTTCTCTGAAAATAAACAACAGTCTGATATATTCATTAATGTGAATATTTTGAAAAAGAAAATGCTATTTATTTGTTGTATATCATAGGACAAATATTATAGAAACAATATACTAATACTAAAGGGAATCAAATAGTACCATAATAATTTCTCAAATTTAATTGATTAGTGTAATGAAAATGTCCTTATAGGACATTCAGATACAGTATTCCTTGGGGCCATCTGCAGATAGCATACTGTCTCATGCCGTATTTCAGAAGTGACCTTACTCCAGATTGTTGTTAGTATAAAGTCAATTTATGATATAGCTTTCTGTTATTTAACAAATGACAATTGATAGGTTATTTGAGAAAAAGACCTAAATATTCATATGTATATTGATATGTAAATCTATACTAGTACTGTTTAGAGACCATCATGACTGCATGTGCTATTCTTATGTTTTTAAGTATAAAAATTCATTAGAATATATTAACATGTCTAGCCCTTTTGACACATGCTTGTTTAATTTAAAGGGTTTTTTTTAAATTGAGACAATATTCAAGTTCAGCTACTGCTTAGCTTTTGGCTTTACGAAGTCACCTATGACACCTTTGTCTTCATCTGTGAAATGAGGGACTCCTGGTTTCCTCTAGGTTTTCTTATGAATACATTAATTATTATGAACGTGGTAGTAAATATGTTTAATTTAAACACTTCTGACTTATATTTCAAGCCTTAATGAGTAATTAGAGCAAAGCAACTGTTATCAATCGTAATTGTTATCCGTGTTAGTTAGACTAGAGCTGTGTAACGTGCTTTCTCTGACTGAGCTGACGTGTCCTGTCAATACTGTGCTTTATTAGGATGTTTAGGCGATAAGTGTAGCGCAGCTGGGAGAGGACATAAACTGTCAGTCTGTAGGAAACGTCAGGTTGCAAGCTAGATGCCACCAAAACCAAGGCAGGAAAGAAAGGCTTTCCAGTGTTCTTCGGTGAGGAGATCCAGGTCCGAGTTCCCCTCAGGCAGATAAGACAGAGGCAGATCTGCCTTCAGGTATGAGGTGAGGAGGAGAACAGGTGGGGTAGAGTTGAGTGTAAGGAGAACATATATGTGTGTGTGTGGTTTTGAATGAAAGCGACAAGTGAGGCCACATCTCGGTGCATTTTGTGCCTTTCCACACTGTAATGTGAAGTGACAACTGCCTGGTTCTCCTCTTAGAGCGCTGAGGCTCAGCACTGTTGACATTTTGAAGAGAACAACTCAACGTTGCTGGGAATGCCCTGTGCCTTGTGAGATGCCTCAGAGCATCCTGCCCAAGGCTCACTGCTCCGATGAAGCTCTCCCTCTCCAGGCCCCACTGTCTGTAAATCTGTGCCTGGCTGGCTATACAGCTCTCTGGAGAGCACTGTTTGTTACAGATGGCCGTCAAGAACGACTCTGTCTGCAAAGATGTCATAGAAAGTGCTGGTCCATAGAGCCCTAAGTTCTGCCAGATCCCATCGGCACTGCCAGCCCTGCCCGTGGCGTCGGTCCTGGACATTAACCCAGGCCTCCCATAAGTGAGGACGTTCTAATCCCATGTCCAACCCCACAACGTTATCTGGTTCCTGCTGATATCATACCAATCTGTACCCCAGCAGGTGACTTGGAGAATTGGGCAGCATGTTTACCCAACAGCACATCACATGCCTCATCCTGGGTCACGAGTGATTTGTCATTGTGTGTGTGTGGGAATGAAGAAAGTGTGCAGAGTCCCTCTGTTTGCACTTGTGGGTCTAAGTAAGAGTAATTAATGTATAAAAATAAATTTTCACTAATAAATAAGTGTAATATATAGTTATTTTGGGTGACTGTTGCATCCGTAGTTTGTTCTCTTAAGAAAAGCATCTGAAATCAGGATGCCAGGAGCTGGAGAGCAGCCCGGGATGCACAGTAAGCTCCAGGCCAGCCTGATCTGAGACCAAGTATGAAACCCTGTCTCAACAGAAGCAAGGTGTGGTGGTATACACCTGCAATCCATGCTTGGGAAGCAGAGAAAGGCATTGCAAGTTCCAGGCCAGCCTGCATAGTCCAGGCCAGTCTACACAGAAAGGCCCTATTTTTTCTTACGAGAAATACAATGCTCTCTTAAAGTCAAAGCAATGACCTTGTAAAATTCTGTTTGTCATGTACAATTGAGAATTTACCTGCAGTTTTTTCTGAGAGCTAGAGCCTGTGGAAATATTGGACTTTATAAAGCAATAAAATTGTTTTTGGTGAATAATGTGAAATTTGAGATAGATATGAACTACCTATCAGACTACCTACCTTTGTTTCTCAAAGAACACTAGATGCTCTACTCCTTCATGAGATAATTTGTATATTTAATGACTGAATAAATTAATCTTTTTATGTGTTTGCTTTGGCTAATCAAAAGTTTTGGAGTACCTCCTGGGTGCAGAATACCATACTGAGCATTTTTTGGAAAAGAAATTTAGAGCATTCTAGTTGCAGTGGTGTACCGGTATATGCTTACATCCACTCCTGAAAGCAGGGGCACCTAATATGTAGCATTTGCTGATTTCCAAGGTGTAAAAACTCCCACCATGACCGATACCAAGCTACCTACCAACGTGGTGTCTCTGAACCTGAAGCTGGACAGAGATTCGCAAACTCAGCTTCAAATAGCCAGTGACCCAGTCCCAGCATGCCGCTGTGGCATTTCTGACCTCACAGACTCCAGGCTTTTAGGGAGCTAGAAGACATGTTCAATAGCATATAGAGCAGCTGATCTTCAAATGTAAGTTAGAAGAGCGAGACAGTGTCAAGAGCAGACACAGAACCAGTTTGCAGGGGTGATTTGGAACAGTTCTTGGGGGTTGAGCCTGTGAAGGACAGAGCAACTGAATCTCAGCATGAGAAGAAGGGCAATAGAAGCCTGGGGTTTTGTACACCATAGGGTAGGTGGAGTTGGGGGAAACAGAGGGCTCATTTGGGGAAAGGAAAAATTAAGCTTTGTAGGAGAAAATAGTTGTTGGTCATAAATATTGGACTAGAAAGCCCAGCTCCTCTAGCAGAGACACCTCCTGACCAAGAAGTTCCCAAGACAATTTACCATGAGACTGGGGGGATGTAGCTCTGTGGGAGAGGGATTGCCGCATACACAGGCCTCAGCTTCAGCCCCCAGTACTGAAACAAAACCAGATCCCCACCCACCACACACATCTGCAGTATATTCCAAAATATTCAGAGGAGAAAACCTTGAAGATTCCTGACACAGATGTTTGAGGGACAAAGAGCTGGTTACCCAGATTTCACCAGTGCCAACTTGACTGAGATCACCGCACTGACCTCGAATGTACGGGCAGGTAGGGACCAGCCAAAACTTTCTGGAGTGGTTGAGACAGCCGAAAGTATTTCAGAAGTATTATTTAATACTGTATGTAGTTGAGGGAGATGATGGGGGAAATGAGGAACACGTTATGGTATTCTGTACCCAGAGCGATGGGTTTGAAGAAGACGTGGGAAGGGGGTTCCATGCACATTTGTCAGCTGATGGGGCACAGAGCAGGAAAGAAGGAACAAAGGTGACAGGAACTGACATGGGGGCCACTAAAAGAGCCGGACAGGTGCCTGTTGCATCTGAGGGACTGAGCCTTTTAAATTCATTTCAGGGATAATGTGTGTAAGATAAAGGGCTTAGCACAGCTGGGAGCTGAGACGGGGTTCCTAGGAACCATCTCTCTAACTGAAATACGATGTGAACTTGAGAGAACTCGTGAAACAGATCACCTTTCGGAGTGTGTGCTTTGGAATTAACTTCTGTGATGCGCTCTTCCGTAACAGTGCCTCACTCTGCTTATACTTTTCTATCATAGGTTATGGCACACGGCCTGTTTGGGAAAAGAAAACGAAATAATGGTATTTGGTGGGAGCAAAGATAACTTACTTTTCCTGGATACAGTAAGCAAATCTTATATTTAAACATTTCCTCTGAGTAATTATGATCGCCAAACAGCTTCTCAGCAGCATTGTTGCTATGGTAACTGCAAAGCACAATAGGACCACGAGTGTTGCCTGGAGGACCACCCTTCCAAGTCAGAGGCTTTTCGATGGATATCAGAATATTTCAGGTTTACAGACCAAGATCAGTCTATTAATTTCACTAGTTACGTTACTAAAAAGGGCTTTCTCTTTCCAGTGCTGGGCTTGAACCTAGGACCTTGCTGTCACACACACTGGGCTAGTACTCAACCCCCAAGCCACAGCCCTGGCTCCCTTTCCTGTTTCTCTCTGAGCCTTACCACAACATGAACACTTGTAGTTTAAATGCATTAAAATGTCTGTAGATAAAAGGAATACATAATTGTAGTAATAATTACCCAGAGAATTAATTTTTTTTTTGAGACAAGGTCTCACTATGTAGCCTTGGCTGTCCTGTAACTCACTATATAGACCAGGCTGGCCTCAAACTCACTGAGATCCACCCACCTCTTCCTCCTTAATGCTGGGATTAAAAGATGTGTGCCACCACACCTGACACCCATAGAATTTATTAATGGAAGAAACAAGACATGGCCAATCCTTCTAAATCTCATGGGCTAGCTTCTCCCAAGAAGAAACTCTTCTGTTTCTTTGTGTTTTATTGGGGTTTTAGTCCTGTTTCCCATATGCTTTATATTTGAGTTTTAAACATTGCATCTTTAAGGTGCTATCAAGTCAAAGGAATACACGGGTCAAGTTCAGAGAGCCTTGTTCCTCCCCTCATGGCCCATGGGAAGTGCAGAGCAGCGGTCCCTCACACTTGCTGTAGTTGACAGACAGGTACCGAATGCTCTGATTTGCATAGGATGCTGGAGAATATCAAGACTCTGAGTAACAGGAATGGGGCACAACTAGCCAGAGTCCCACCAACAAGGCACTAGCTCCCTTTCTTGTCCATAGGCACAGGTTGCTTCTACAGAGTGGCAAACTGAAAAAAAGATGGCTCCTCTCCAGGGACTTTGGTTGATGTTGTAGTCTGTGGCCACCAGCTCAGACATGTACAGTGAAGGCTCTAAAGCTGTTTTCAGTTTAGGACGAGGAGCTCTACAAAGCACTGGAGCCATATGCACAAGGCCCTGGGTTCAAGTCCCGTCACTGCCCCTCCCCCAGTGGAACTTTGTGGTTTGTCTTATTTTTGTTGGCACAAGAAGTCCTTGTTTAGAAGGTAGGCACGGTGGTACATTCCTATAGCCCAGCACTTGCTCAGGAAGTTCAGGCAGGAGAATTGAGGGTTTAGGGCCAGTCTGTGCTACACAAAGAGACCCTGTTTCAAGATATTAAAAAATGAGCAATGAACAAACAAACAACAACGAAAACTTTCCTTGTTTTTGTTTTTGTTTTGTTTTGTTTTGTTTTGTTTTGTTTTTTTTTTTTTTTTTTTTTAGAGCTGAGGACCAAACCCAGGACCTTGCGCTTGTTAGGCAAGTGCTCTACCACTGAGCTCAATCCCCAACCCTGAAAACTTTCTACTTTTAATACAAAACTTACCATTGCCAGGTGGTGGTGGTTCATGCCTTTAATCCCAGCACTCAGGAGGCAGAGGCAAAGTGATCTCTGAGTTCCAGGCCAGCCTGGTCTACAGAGTGAGATCCAGGACAGGCACCAAAACACCACAGAGAAACCCTGTCTTGAAAAAACAAAAACAAAAATAATAATATTTTAAATACAAAGGAAGATTTCACAGGGAAGCCAAGTGTGGTCTGGTTGCTCATGCATACAATTACAGTACTCAGGAGGCTGAAGCAGAAGGATTATCACTAGGTTCTGGGCTAGCCTGGGCTGTTAGCAAAGCTTTGTCTCAAAAGAAGAAAACAACAAACACAAGGAGGAGATGGCGCTCACTGAGGACCTGCTTGCCTGTCAGGAAGGCCTTTGGCACCACAGAGAGAACTGCCTGGAAAATGGAGCTGGGGTACAAATGTTAACTAGTTCTGTTACTCACTGTTCTCAGAGAACAAGTTCCTATTTTTAAATTTGTAATTATATAGGGCATCAATGAAATTTGGTATTCATATACCTCATGTTTCCAAATGGGAAAAATATGTATATATGTGCAGATGTATGTCTGTGGATATGTATGCTTGTATACATATGCGTTATTAAAGAGAAATTTATTGGCTATTTTACATTCATACAATAGAAATGATCTATAGTTAAGGTACTGTTATTTTCTTCAAATCCTTGGTAAGATTTTTTTTTTTTTGACTAGGGTCACTGTAATGATTTATTGATCTTTCAAACACAACCCTATTCACTACTCAGGTAAGTAATTTCAGTACTTTTTCATATAATGGCATGCATAAAAGTGTGTGTGTGTGTGTGTGTGTGTGTGTGTGTGTGTGTGTGTGTGTGCACATACCTAGCATTCACAGGCTCTAGGCACAGTCTGCAGCTCTGGATGGCATCTGGAATCCCAGAACTGGGCGGGGGGGCAGGGGAGTGAGGGATTCAGAGTCTTCTTCAGCTATGCGGTGAATTTGGTTTTGGGGGTTATAGTTGTGTTGGGTCGTTGTTTGTTTTTAAAGGAAGAACTTAAAAGTTGGGTGGGTAGGGATGGGGAGAGGATCTAGAAGGCCTTGGGGTAGGGGAAGAATATGATCAAAATATATTTAAACTTAAATTTTTTTTTTTTTTGTTTTTCGAGACAGAGTTTCTCTGTGTAGCTTTGTGCCTTTCCTAGAACTCACTCTGTAGCCCAGGTTGGCCTCAAATTCACAGAGATCCGCCTGCCTCTGCCTCCCAAGTGCTGGGATTAAAGGCGTGTGCCACCACCGCCCGGCTTAAAAATGTTTTAAATAATGAAAAAATTAAGTTTTTTAAAAGGAGGGAAATTCTGACATGAGCTATAACACAAATTGACCTTTGAACTCATATAGTAATATCAAAGATAGTATATTTCCAGCCTGGGCACAGTGGTGCATGTCTTTAATCTCATCACTCGGGAAGGAGAGGCTATATTTCAATTTTCTGGAAATCAGAATATGTCTGGTAAATGTCATATATAATATGGTATAAGTATGTATACATATACACTTACAAGAATTTAAGCTGGGATTGGTGGCACAAACCTTTAATCTCAACACTTGGGAGGCAGAAGCAGGCGGATCTTTAAATTCAATGCTAACCTGGTCTACAGAGTGAGTTCTAGGACAGCCAGACATAAGCAGAGAAAGCCTGTCTCAAAAAACCAAAGGGCGATGCTGATGACAGAAGGAGCACTTACTTGAACTCCAAAGCCATTATTTGGCCACTCAAACATGTGACCCTTCTGTTTCCAGGTTGCTGGGGTGACAGGCATGTGCCTTTGAGTCCAGATGACAGAATCAGAGGAAGTAGATTTTAACAAAAGAGAAAAACAGACATTGGCTGAACAGGGTACTTTTCTTTTTAACACAGCAGCTGGGGTACAGCTGGTAGGAAGTGTCTACCTATCATGTGAAAACTGCTGGTTTGATTCCCAGTCACCAGAAAAGTAAACAAAATAGTGGGCAAAATTGGATATGTAAAAATGGGAGAATGTATTGGTTAGGACAGGCCATTGAGAACATTTTATTGGTAGTGGGTTATCTGGTAAGGAAGAAGAGATATCCTAAGATGGTGAAGATTTGGAATATCCCTGGAGCTCACTGGCGGCATACTGGCCAGGCTGTGCGGCACAGTGACATGTGGTAGAGAGAGAGTAATTCATGTTTAGTGGTGTCATATCTGTACAAATATTCAGCATCTCAAGGCAGCTAATCCCAGGTGAAAGGAACTGATGGACGGTTGGAGTTTGGCCAGCATGATGTAACAGGAACAGTGGAGGGGGGCAGGGACCTAGCTACTGGTGAGAGAATGAAGAACAGATGTTCTGGACTGGATAGGAAAGTAGGGTAAAGCTGAAGGGGTCTTAATATGTGGAGAATTGGGGAGAGTCAGGGAATAAAGGAATCAAGCACAGTGACACAGTTACTTGAGTGGCTGAGGCAGGAGAGTGAGAGTTCAAGGCCAACCTGGCTACGAAGTAAAAGGGGGATAGAGTAGCATCAGGCTGGAGACATGTCTCAGTGGTTAAGAGCACGCGCTATGTTTACAGGGCATCCAAGTTTAGTCCCCTGCACCTACACTATGTAGCTCTAAACTGCCTGTAAACCCAGTTCCAGAAGACCTGACACCCTCCTCTTCTGGACTCTGGGTACCTACATACCTTTGATGCACATAAAACACACACAAGCACACAACATGCACATAAAAATAAATATTTTAAAATGTTTGGAAAGCATTTCCACATAGAAGCTAAAATCGGTAGAGACAAACTTATGGTGAGCCGGGTCGAATTTCTCAGTGATTGGACTAGAATGAGCAAAAATAAAAATAAGGTGGCCTGGGAGCTGGGGACCAACACTGGGCCACCATACTCAGCTGGTGCTGAACATATTTTGATATGTCAGCATTGGACCGTCAGGACTGATGAGATGGCCCAGTCAGTAAAGTGTTTGCTGTGTAGACATGAGGACCTGACTGTGGGTCCCCAGCATCCATGATAAAGCTGGGCACAAGAGTAGGTGCCTGTAATCCCCACACTGGGGAGGTGGAGACTGTCGGGGCCCTGGTACTGGCTAGCCACAAGTCAGGCTAGTCAAATTATTGAACTCCAGGTTCAGTGAGAGACCCTGTGTCAAAATCATCATCAGCATCATTATCAATAATAACAAGTGGTGAATGATCATCATCATTATAGTCATAATGTGGAGGGTGACTGGGAAGACAGTGTTGACCTCTGGTCTCATTACAAACTCCATGTACATATGCATACACATGTGAACATGTGCACACGTATACAGCACATACTCATATACAACACTCTACACACACACACACACACACACACACACACACACACACACACACACACAAAGTATGACAGGAATGTAATAATTTTACTGTGTGATGCCTCCTCACCACGGTGAAACATCCACACTGCAGTTAAT
>CABHPR010132348.1:6303-25863 GCA_902168415.1 Peromyscus melanophrys | reverse complement strand
TATATATATATATATATATATATATATATATGAACAAATTAGGTATGCTGTCTTAAAGTCTTTCTTACAGTGCATCGGTATCTCTCATGCATGTGGATAATCACTAAGCTTAGTAGGTCTACATCTATGTTAGCAAAGGCTATTAAGGTTCTCTCCTATGGACAGACTTGACCAGACTAATGAGAGCCACTTAGTATGTCCACAATTTGGGGCTGTCACAAAAAGTTAGGCATGAAGTCGTCTTGGATATCACCTTTGGAAAACATGCAGATCCCTTCAGGAGAAATTCCCAGAGGGAATATTGATGGGTCAGAGGCTGCACTATGATGCTGTGCCCACTCTGGCCTCCAGCTGTATTTAACCCACTGGCTGAATTGTGCTTTCTCTAATAAAGCTAATCTTCCCTCTCCAGGGTTTGGGAGTGTGGCTGTCTTCTGTGTTTGTCGAGGTCTCGAGGTCTTGCATGGGGTCCCACCTGGACAGTTCCCCTGACTTGTTTTGTTTGATTAGTCTCTGGTTCCTGCAGAGCCCTTCAGAGCCGTAACACTCACTCACATCACCCTCGACTCGACATTTCTATCTGCTAGATGTTCATTTCCTTTGCTGCCTCACGAGCTCCTTGGATGTTGACACGAGGATTTCCTGGGTTGATTTCCTGCTCCTGAGGCATGCCCACTGAGAGTTACCTTTCATAGGCTGGCTCCTCTCTGCCCCCTTCTCTGTCTCCCCATGACAAGGGCACAAGCATTGGGGTACCAGCATAGGAGCAGAGCTGGGCATACACCTGGGATAAAACTCAAATTTTCCTATGCTTCTGCACCCATAACTTCTTAACTCTTCTTATTTGGAGTTAGTAATAGGAAGGAAAAGGCTCCATTAAAATAAGAACGAGGGCTGTGGGGCCGCTCAGAGGTAGATATTTTCATACACAGGGAGGCCCTGAGTTCAAACCTACATGTAATGTGTGTGGTGTGACAACCAAGCCCAGGTGGCGGGTGGAGGCCTGTGGTGGAGCAAGAGTGCCCGTGTCCAGGTCTCCAGTCCTGCAAACACGGAGAAAGAAAGTCTCTTGTTTTTCCTTGAGAAGATCAGAAATGTTTTATTTTATAGTTATTTTTGAAATTGTCAAAAACAAATTTAAGAAGTATTTAAAAAAGAGAAAAACAGAAAGTTAAAACAAAAAAAGATGACAGAAAATATGCATTTCATGATTTTTAAAAAGATTTATTATTGATTATTTTAAAAAGATTGTTGTTACTTTCTATGTACAAGTGTTTTACTTGCATGTATGGCTGTGTACCACATACATGCCTGGTTTCCATGGAGGGTGTCGGATGTGTGTGAGCTACCAAGTGTGTGCTGGGAATCGTACCCAGGACCTCTGGAAGAGCAGCCAGGGCTCTTAACCACTGAGCCGTCTCTCCAGCACAAGTTTCATAATTCTTGTTTTTTTTTTTTCAAGGCAGGGTTTCTCTGCATAGCCCTGGCTGTCCTGGAACTCACTCTGGAGACCTCAGACTCACAGAGATCCACCGCCTCTGACACTTTCATCAAGTGCTGGGTTTAAAAGCTATGCCAACCACTGCCCGGCATCTCTTACATTTTTAAGTTTTAACTTTTCTGAGAATCTCATACACGAGTATACTGTGTATTTGTATCATTCCCCCCTCCCTCTCCCTTATTTATAATTACTGACACATACCAAGTTTATAAGTTCATGTGACTCACTTCTTGTCCGTCTTTCCCTGTCTTCTCTCCTTTCACCTCCGGTCTTCCTGCCTTGAAGTCTGAGTTTTGCTTTGGTTTTTGGGTTTTCTTTTGGGCTTCATGCTTGCCAACAAGTGTTCTACCTTTCAGCTGCATCTCTATCCCCTGAATCTTTTTTCCCCTGAATCTTTTAAACCAAAGAATATTATATGTGATGAATTGCATTTTCTATCCTTGAATTTTGCTTAGATATGGTCTCTTTATAAAACATAAAAACATGATTATGGTAATGATCTAAAAAACCCTCTCATATTCTAAATAATACAAAGGAGATATATATTAAATTGCCATCTAGGGTTTTATATCAATTTTGTGAAAAGGAAAAAACAAATACTTAGTTTGCTAGTCATGATAGGCACACTCCTGTAACCCTAGTACTTGGGAGAGGCTGATGTGGAAGATCACCTTAACTTTGAGGCACCCCCCCACCCACCCACCCCCGGCTACAAAGTGGGTCCAATGCTTTTTTTTGTTGTTGTTTTCTTTTGGGCTTCATACATGCTGCCAAGTGCTCATGATATGCAAAAATGCTCAAAAATAAGCAAACAAGACTTGAGGTAGCTCAGAAGTCAAGAGGACTTGTTGCTCTTCCAGACAACCCAGATTTAGTTCCTAGCATCCATGGCAGGTGACTCACAACCCTTTATAACTCCAGCTCCAGGGGCCACAATGCCCTCTTCTGGCCTCTGGGGTTATTTGTATTCTCATGACATACATCCACACAGATGCACACACATATAAAATAACATAACGAATCCTGGGTTCAGAAGCTAACCATTCTCTCATGCTTTATTGACAGGTCATGTCTTGACTGCATTGGGAAAAATGCCATTGTTTTAAAAAGTCAAATATCTTTATTACCTCCTAAACTTCTGCAGCAAGTTCTCAAAAAAATAACGTTTTGGACTGCAGCCAATTACCGAAAAGAGCAAAGAGTCCTAAAAGAAGAAACAGAAAATAAGGACCAATGGATCAGTAGCCACTGAATTTCTCTAGGTCCAGTATGGCAAAGTGTTTTAATCAGACTACACATTTGACCCTCCCCACAGGCTTTATTTAAAGGATAAAATTTGAAACAAATGTTTTGCTAATGTGATTACATGATATAGGATATATGGAAATAAGATGTAATTGATGATTTATCTGTGTATTTATAAACTGATTTACTTGTAAAAGACAGAATAAGTATTCTTTCTAGAAATAAGTACAGTAACAACAGTTCTTAACTCAATGTCTACTCTTCTGGAAAGATTATGTAAATTTGAAAAACAGAAATTACCTTAAAATCTTCAGAAATCCTCTAACACAACTGTAGATATAAAAATACTCATTAACTTCCTTTACTTTAAGATCACCCAAGTGTCTCCTTAAATAGCATAGTTAGAGCCTTCCATCCCGTGTTGAGCAGGGAAGCATATTTAGATAGCTCTGGCTCCACCTCCTAGGACCACATGGGTGGAGGTTGGTTTGTCTCACAGGCTTTGAAATATTGGGGTGTGCAATATGTGTAGCTTTTGAGACATGGTACAATACACATTGCCTTGGAAAAGAGTTTCTGAAGTAATATTTGCAAGTAATGTGGGTGATAACCTGGTGTTTTGGCCTCTTTAATCCCTCATTTGAGCTACGCTGCTCACAGAGTTGATGTTCTAGATGCCACAGGTCCTGACGATGACAAGTCCTCATTCTCCACATCATTTATCCAGGAACGGGAGACTATACTGTTACATTCCTCAAAATGGTACTTTGGCCATTTTGAGACTTTTTTCTTCATATGCTCAGTCTTGTCCTTCCGTTGACATACTTGATATGATTAATTACTAAGGGGTTCAATATATGACATTGTTCCTGTACCTGTCACCACCTAAGTTACCCCTGAACTTTAAAATGCTGTGAAGGTGTATTTCTGTATTGTATATAATTTATAGTGAAAACTGTAGTATTTCTTTAAACTGTAGATATGTTTTATACATGCTGTATTTTGGATGTGTAAAGCTTCTATTTATGTATTGGAATAGTTTGTGTTTACATTTTATTTATTGAACACAGTATATGGAATTATTGCCTCACAGTTTGGTCAGTGTGGACCAGTCAGAGTCCATTTCGGTGTGGGGCTGGCAACATGGCTCAGGATGTAGAAGGGCTTGCCGCACAAGCCTGGTGGACAACATGAGCTGAGAGGAGAGGACTAACGCCTCACGGTTGCTCTCTGACCTTCACACGTGTGCTGTGGCTCATGTGCTCAAACATATAATGCACGCGCGCACACACACACACACACACACACACACACACACACACACACACAATCAAATAAAAATGAAAATTTCAGTGTGAACTTTTCCTTTCCATTTTCAGTCTACATAACAGACTTGGAAACTGATTTTTACAAATAATGTACTTCTTAGGGGAAGTTATTATTATGAACTTAAATATCAGCATTAATTAATAATGTCATAATAATTAAGACAGAAATATATAAAACTAGAGAGCCCACAGAAAGGCGGAACACTATGGCACAAGATATGAGACATGGACAGAGCCTCTGTACCTCACTGCAGGCAGGGGACAGCAGGGACTGGGGCTCAGTGCCACATTCAGAAGCACACCCCAGTGACATACTCCTAACAGCTAGGTCCCACCTCCTGGTTTCCTCAGATGCCCACAACATCACCACCATCTGAGGACCAAGTGTTTCATTCATGACCCCATGTGGAGCTTTCATTTTCAAACCACAATATTTTATCCTTGGCCCCACAGGCTCATGGGCATCACGTGTATTCGGTTTATCACCTAGAGTCTTAACAATGCCAAGACCCTTGAGAAAGCCCAGCTCAGAGTCTCTGAGACTCATCACCTGGCTTTAGGGATATCAGCACCATCCCTGTGGATCTAGCTGAGGGCAGAGGAGACAGAATCCTGGACCTGGACTCTGAGTGTGCCTGGCCTCTGGGGTGTCCCTGTTCCATACCTTGGAATCTTCTAGCATGATCAGTCAGAGGATGACAGACACCGAGGCAGGACACCTGGTTGCTGTGGCCGAGGAGTCACCTCCTGTAACAGGTGCTGATCTTTCAGGTTGATCAGGACTGATAGTTGTTAGGATAGAGGGTGACTTCACCAGTCATTGAATTATGAGTGACCTATATATAGTCCATTCATATCTGTACTGACTTTCTGAGTGTGCTGGTTTGAATGAGAAAGACCCCCATAGGAGTGGCACGTAGGAAGTGTGGCCTTGTTGGAGGAAGTGTGTCACTGGGGATGGGCTTTGAGGTCTCAGAAGCTCAAGCCAAGCCCACTGTCACTCTCCCTTGTTTGCTCCGCCCATGATCTTGGGCTATACGGCCCAAAGGAGGCGGTGCTTCCTGCTGTTGTACATCGTAAGTGACTGATTAGGAGTTGGAGAAGGGTCACAGGCCTCTTCTCCCTGCTCCTGCCTGTGAGGTGGATTTGCTCCCAGTCAGATCAGAGGGCAACTTCTGCTGTCTACTCCGTTCTGTAATGGTGAGTGTATTTCCTTAATTTATATCTTAATAAATTCTGTCATCCATTTCATAGACTCACGTGCGTTGATCATAATAAGTGGCGCCCACGTGACAAAAAGTCCCCACACTCCCTGTAAGCTTCTGCCCGCAGCCTCTGCAGCAGCGGGGACAAGTTGGCTCAGAGGCTTGTGTGCTCCCTGCAGGTCAACCACGCTAGCACCCTAGAGCCACTTGGTCCCAACCACGTGGGTCCAATCCCCTCGTGTCTCTACTGGGGCTACTTGTGTGACACACACAGGCTGCTGCTGGTGAGTTTATCTACGCAGAGACCGCCCAGCCCAAACGCCCCAGGAAGGGCCTGACCCCTGCTCAGGTGACCAGCTGCATACAGCAGCCTGGCGGGGAGCCTGTAGAGGAGGCAGCTCACACGGTGTGTGAGTCGTTCACTCTCCGGCCAGGTGACTCACAAGGCAGCACCAGGCGCCATTCTAGTTCCGTGCTTTTAGCAACAGGATCGGGTCATTGTTCAGTGTTGGGGTTGGGGATTTAGCTCAGTGGTAGAGCGCTTGCCTAGCAAGTGCAAGGCCCTGGATTTGGTCCTCAGCTAAAAAAAAAAAAAAAAATTGTTCAGTGTAGTAGCTGCCAATTCCAGGACATCCGGGGGCACCACGCTCTGCCCTTGAGAGCGTGCCTGCCCACCCACCCGGCTTCTACCACTCTGGCTGAGCCTGGTCCAGGCACCAAGCCCCCGCCTGCCATCACCAGCCCTATAGCACCAATCAGACAGGCGGCTCCTGCCAGGTGCGTGACTGCACTTGAGCGTTTCCAGCTCATTGGTGTGTTGCCTCATTGTTATATACAGTGGTTGTGGTCCCAGCAACACTACCTAGCGCTCAGGAGTTGCCTGGGTAAGTGCTTAATTCACAGGAGCCAGTCAGGGACCTCAGTCAGCTTGCACCAGACCTGCTTTAGCATTACACCTGCAACTGCTGGCTAATGACTACTACACCCCAAAAAAACATCACAAGGATGAAAACACAAGCAAGCAAGAATTCCATTCCATGTAAGAGTACTTGATAATTTTACACCTTAAAATTGATTAATAAACAATAAAATTTTCTTTGCAAATTTTGAATATTTCTCAAAGCATGGTGGAAAATATTACTTCACAAGGATTTAAAAACTTTTTTTGCTTGTATGATGAGTGAACTATTACAGGACATATACAACCATCCTAGGATGTATATAATATACACCATTTTGGCATTTACTATAATAATTCACACAGCATTGAAAAATGCTTTAATAATAATAACAAAGATGAGTCATTATTGGGACTGATACAGGCTTTACAAGGTAGCAATAAAGACTTACATAAAAAGATTTTTTTCTTGCCGGGCGGTGGTGGCGCATGCCTTTAATCCCAGCACTTGGGAGGCAGAGGCAGGCGGATCTCTGTGAGTTCGAGGCCAGCCTGGGCTACAGAGTGAGATCCAGGAAAGATGCAAAGCTACACAGAGAAACCTTGTCTCGAAAAACCAAAAAAAAAAAAAAAAAGATTCTTTCTCTGGAATCTGCTACCCAGGATTTACAAGGTAGTAACTTACATAAAAGACTCCTTAGTTTGGAATCTGCTAATTTACTATAAGAATTTCAGCCCATTAATAATAAATGTACAAACAGATTTGATTTTCTTGATAATAAATATGAATACTTAATGGATAGAAAAATAGGGTGAAGTTGTTACTACTCAGACACTTTATAAGTAAGAAAGATTTTTGTTAACAGATAAAGTATGGAATCATATGTTTCAAAAGAACATAAAAGGTTGCATGATTCCTAGAAATCTCTGGAATCTCTTACAACAGAGGAGGTTCATTCACTGGAAGAGAGAGGCCTTATCTTGACTTAAAGTGATTTCTTCAGGAACAAACAGTTCTCAACTGTAACTCAGGCCATAGCCTGTTCTCCAAGAATCTTGGACTAACCCAAATTTGGTCTCAATCTGAGTAACTGACAACAGGATACATTCTATCCTCCAAGATCCAGATGTTGATGACCTGATTATTAACCCAGGTGCAAGCCATAAATAGACCTCAAAGGAAATTGGCAGCTCCTTGAACCCCAAGTAGCCTGGGCCCATATCATCTTCAAGGGTGTGTGGGCCACACCCTCTATCCAGCCCAGGACAAAATCCCACTATAAAGGAGCCAGGCCTTAGAGGGACCAAACCTTACCTCAATGATCAAAGGAAATGGATACCCCAATAACCATGACCTGGTCTGAAGCCAGGCATTACCTTCATGTCAATTTATTTTGTTGGACAAACCATAGCCTCATTTGTGACCCAGGCCATGCCATGATCACCAAGACAATTGGAATCTTCACCAATGAGTGATATCAGATGATAAGACCATGAACTCCAATCAATAAGCAGTTGATGTAGAAGATCCTTTTGGTTCCACTCTGGTTTGTGGCTGTACCCACGATCCTCCCAACACAGGCAACATTCTCACATCCGATGTGTCAAGGCAACATCATGGCTTTCAAGTAATCTGGACCACACCTGAATGTTAAAGGACAGGGGCACAGCTTGGGATCAAGGGTGTGTGGGCCACATCCAAGAAATCCTCTGTGTCCAGGTCTTAATCTGGAATACCACAGATCAAGAACAGCAGTTGGACCTTGTGTCTGACCTAGGACATACACTACTTCAGGAAGATTATACACTCTAAAACACCATGAGGTGGCTGCCTGAAAGATGTACAGGCAAAGGCCTTAAAGCAACATCAATGGGGCCCTGCCAGCTCCCTGATTACCAGTACCCTGGATCTAGATTAAATTTTAATGTAAACTCTAATGTAACCTAAGGGTGTGTGGGCTGCACCCTCTCTTTACATGACCCAGCACTATGCCATAATAAGGGAGCCAGGACCACACGCCATGGACTCAGGTGGGAGAAGGACCCACTCTCCTTGATGACCGAAAACACGGCCATGCCCTAATATCAAGAATGATTAGATGGCACCCAACCCTCTAGTGACTTCACCTGATTTTTTTCCCTAGGCTTGACTCTGTTCACCAAAAACCTTAAATGCATGAGGAATGCTTTCTAAGCTGATGACTGATTCCAAATTGATAGTAGTGTATGCTGGGGGCTCACCTACCACCAAGAAGCCTGAGTCACACCTAAATTCAAGGGTTGTGGACCATATCTTCTCTTCATCAAGCGCAGGATATATGTTCAACTCAGAGGACCCAGGACCACAAAACCTAGCCTCCATTAAATGAACACACCAGAGAAACAATCTGGGCAGATTTGGTATGATGGGTGTGTGGGCTGCACCCAGGAGCCATTATGTGCCCAGCTGTCTTCAAGAGATCCAGGACAAATGATCTTGTGTGGGTTGGCCAACACCACAGCCTCTGAGGAACGTGGAATCACCATAACGACCAGAGTTGGTAATCTGGTATGTGACATCACCCTCAAAAATGTCCAGACTGTGGTCCAAACCCTCATGTCCTGACATCTCAGGTTTCTCTGCCTCTAACTGTTGACTTTGGCCCTCAACCTGACCTGATTAGAAACATCAAGTAACACATTGGATTACAATGTCATGAACCAGGAGCACAGACACACCTTTAACAACAATGTAAAATGGAAAACCCATAACTTCCTCCTATGGAGACATGTTTGTTGGCATGTTCAAAGATTAGACATGCGTTCCTAGACTTCCTTAAACCCTCACAGGAGCCTACCTACAAGAAGCCAGAATTATAACCTGATTTCTATAGATCTCTTATGAGACAGATCTAAAGCCTTGCAGTAATCAGTCTTATTGTACATGTCTTGCCCTAACGTTGCGTATATCGTTTTCAATAAATATAAGGTTATCTACTACATGGTTTATCCTGGAATGTTTATTTTGGCCCTTTCCCTATGTTTCTAACACTGAACTACTTAAGAACAGGCTGTGATGGTTACTATCAGGAAGTATAAACAGGAAATATAGGTATCTCCGTGTATATAGCACATATCTGTATGCTTAGACCTCATCCTGATGATCAGTGCACCTCTGTCCATGGTTTGTATCTTTGCCATTTGTGGGAGTCTCTTAAAAAATTAAATAAAAAGCTAGTGAAAGTCGCCATGTAGGTAGGTGTAGCTAGAGTTTTCCTGCCTGGCCCACAGTCAGGACAAATCTCTGTCACCTGCCAGTCTCACAGCTGCTCAGACCCAACCAAGTAAACACAGAGACTTATATTGCTTACAAACTGTATGGCCATGGCAGGCTTCTTGCTAACTGTTCTTATATCTTAAATTAATCCATTTCTATAAATCTATACCTTGCCACGTGGCTCGTGGCTTACCGGCATCTTCACATGCTGCTTGTCCTGGCGGTAGCTGGCAGTGACTCCCTCCGCCTTCCTGTTCTTTTAATTCTCTCTGTTAGTCCTGCCTATACTTCCTGCCTAGCCACTGGCCAATCAGTGTTTTATTTATTGACCAATCAGAGCAATTTGACATATAGACCATCCCACAGCAGGTAGGAGCCCTCACCTAGTTATAAAACCACTAGGATAAAATTTCTAAATTGGAGGGACAGCTCCCACCCCCATTCAGTGAGGAAATCAGATTAGCACCCATTGTTAGAGAGGTGCTGATGAAGGTTTGAGAGGCAGAGAAGTAAGGGAAGGCTCACTGTGGATCACAGGACACCAGGCATTGGAAATTGTCTTCCAGTGAGACTCCATAGGAGGGTGAATGGCCCCCACTGATATCCTCCGCATGGTGCCATGACACAGTCATGGACAGATTCGTGTCCAAGGAACAGTAAAGTGTGCTGTGCTCCTTCACTTAGAGAACTAGAGGCTGGCATGTTACAGCTCTGGACTTGCTCCTATTGATCCTGGGAGGTACAGGTGGCAGGTTTGTTGGTGTGTTCCATATTGATACTCATAGACACAGGGATGGTGTCTCGTAGAAATGACATGGAAACTGCACCCATGAAAACACAAAATACAGGAGCCAAAATGAGACAGAAACAAGGGGAATACCACTGGACATGCTGTTATGGGTTGGGGGAAACTCATGGGGACTGGTCCTGAGACGAGGAGCTATGGGGAACTAAGCATGCCGATCAGTTGTCCAGAGAGCTGAATCCCCTACTTGGTTATCTAGTACCTAGTATTCAGACCTGAAAACACACATGCAAGCATCACTGAACAGGCGCAGCCTACGGTAGGTTTAAATTTAAGTATTTTTGTGTAAACATCTGCCAATAATGAAAACATGCCATGATTGTTCTGAGAGAGGGCAAGAGAAGGAAAATGGTAACAATTAGAGCAAGAAGGATAGTGCAATGGTGTGATTTTATTTTCATTCTACAAATTATAAATGTAACTATTTAGTGGAAGACTGGCTGGGTTAGACACTCCTATTGTAATGTTTATGCAGTGAGACAGCCTTCCTGTGTTTGTATTGCATTTCAACACTCTTGTCTCCACGCCTATGTCTCCCTTCTCCTAAGAAGACACACGCACAGACATCACAATGTCATGTTAGACGTGGGGTTCTGTGGTGACAGCCTTTAAATCAGCTGACATCCCAGGATATAATGCTCTATCCTCTCCTACAGCCCCATGCCACCCACACATCCCCCAAGCCCCCCTCTCGTATTAACCCAGTCCCTACTGTGCTGCCTTCATCTGGAAGGAAAGCAACAGAAGCGGAGACTGCGAGCTCGCTCGCTTCTCACTGCAGCAGCAGAACCCTGGTCGGCCTTTTGTTTCCGGTTTATATGGGTACCTGAGTACTGAGTACCTGGAGTCAGACTCCAGGAAGCCAGGAATTATCCTATAAATATGTTTTTCAATTTCCTATTTAGTTTTAGATATAACTCAACTGTTTCCCCACACCTCAAAGGCACTTACAAGGCTTTTGTATTATCTACATAAATATTAAACCATTTTCACTTTTATGCAAATAATATGGATAGTTGGTTCATGTCAGGAATAAATCTTTTGAGATGTATGTAATTTACTGTGAAAAACCAATTAAAAGCTCTGGGGACATAAAGTATTATAATATTGCAGGTTATGTTCCATCTAGTACATTGAGTGCCCAAATCATAGAAGAATTCTTAACATGTGGTTTTCAATATCCAGAACATCCAGCTCTTTAGTTAATCATCATTTTCTCCATTTCTAATATCTGGTTTGATATTAAACCAGGTATTACTACATGGGCAGTTATAGCTGGAGTTTTCTCCAGTCCTGCCTGGCCCATGATCAAGACAAATCTCTCACCTGCCAGTTCCGCAGCTGCTCAGACCCAAGTAAACACACAGAGGTTTATATTATTTATGAACTGTATGGCCATTTGCTCAAGCTTATTACTGACTAGCTCTTACACTTAAATTAACCCATAATTCTTATTTATGTTTAGCCATGTAGCTTGGTACCTTTTCCCAGTTCTGTCTTCATATCCTGCTTCTCATGGCGGCGGCTGGCAGTGTCTCCTGACTCAGCCTTCCACTTCCTCTCTCTTTGTCCTGCCTATACTTCCTGCCTGGCTACTGGCCAATCAGCACTTTATTTATTAACCAATCAGAGCAACACATTCACAGCATACAGATATCCACAGCAGGCAGTCCTGGCCTTGAACTCACATCACTCCTCCTTTCTCTCTCCCTCAAGTGATGAGACTCAGGGGCCACCACCCTGGCTCTGTTCCTAACATCTGCAGTTAGAGCCACAGCTGCAGATGGAAGCACATGAGCACACAAGGCTTGCATTCTTCTCCCTGACCTCAGTGTGGAGGCTGCTAAAGGGTTCTGCTGTGGCGGGGGACCAACAACAAGTGGAGTACACATCAGTGCATCAGGACTCAGGCTCCTCTGCCTATCTACCTAAGGGTTACACTAATGAGTGTTACTTGTGTTGGACACTCTAGGAGAAGGGTCAAACAGAAAGAATATTCACTACATTTTCATATAAAAGTCAGTGAAAATTAACACCTTATGCAGTTCTGCTTTGCATAGGAAACAGCTCTTAAAGTCATTTTGTAAAATTCATCTTCTTACCTATATTTTTCAGTCACTAGACTGATTCTACAAGGAGGGGTGGCCTCTATTTGTAATTTTGTAAATCTCATTGGCCAGGGCATGTGGATCGCTTATTAGAACACTGTGGTGTTGCCTTTCTGCTCTTGCTACACTAAGGATGTTTCACCTGAACAAATACAGCTGTCACTAGCACACATTAGTGCTGAAATGTAACACTCTGTCCTGTAAGGGCCACAGGGTAGAGAGAAAAATGAATCTTCTTCACACTAAGTAACTGAGTCCCAGGACTTTCCATTATTCATGTTTTACTTAGGTCCCAGGTACTTCATAGTTAAAAGGTATTTACTTCCCAAAATATAAAGAAAATGAAATGATGATTAACGTTACCTTTTCCCCAAAGATGATGAAACATTTTCAAAGGCCTCATTAAGATACACAAGGCAGCAGTTCACGTCTCCTGAGAAAAAGAAAATGGTTGAAAAGCACAAGGGAATGAAGTGAGCCCACCCATCACCTGCCTCTGCACCAAACTCTTCCACTCCACGGCACACAGGGCTGAACTGCAATGACAATGACCTTCACTGCATAGTCAGTGACAGTGAATTCTCACACTTTTCCTTTAAAGTATAAAAAGGTTTCATATGGATGTTAGCAGAATTAAAAAGCGAAGTTTTAAATAATATATTTTAGTTGTTTGAAAATTTCATACACGAACATAGTTTACTTTTTGCACAGTTCTGCTTCTTCAAATCCTGCCTGTTCTCACACTCAACTGCACCAATTTGGTGTCCTTTTGGGGGAGGAGGGGAACCTACCTAAGGCAGCATTTGACGCCCATTCTCTCATGTGTGTAGGGCTATCCAACAAGTCTTGCTCAACCTACCATTGCATCATCATATTAAGAAACACTGACTCTTCCTCCTCTAGAAGTCCCCAACTGTCAACAGCTTCTCGGTTAAGGGAGAGGCCAGTGAGCTCCTTTCCCTTCCATGGTAGAACACTCACTGGCTTGATCATAGAGTTCCTAAATGCAGCAGGACTGTTGGGTAAAGTAGACAGTGCTTTATTGCAATTCCATGACCTCTGGATCTGAAAATCTGTCCACCCCTCTTCTGGAATGGTCTCAGAGACTCAGAGGAAGGTGTAATATAAATATCACATTTATGCCTGTGAATTGCACATGTCTGAATTTTGACAGTTTCTAGTGTGACACACAGCTTCCTGCATTAAGAGACTTCTCTGATGAGGACTGAGCTCACTAACCTTGAGTACAGAGATGTGAATTCAGAGGGCAGTGTAATCCGACCATTTAACATAGTACTTGTGGTAGGTTCACCTGGGGGCCTGTGAGTTTGCCAGCCACAGGTACTACATTAGATATACACTGTGATGAATACTTTTATTCTTGTGGGTTGGATTTTAATTCCAATGAGAATGTGGCTCACCACTGCAGTGTTTTTCATGAGCATGGGCCCATAAGCTCCTATGCTTGATTAGGTCACAGAGGGCAAAACTGTGTGGGAAGGATTAGCAGGTGTGGCCTTGTGGGAAGAGGTGTGTCACTAGAGATGAACTTTGAGGTAGGCTTCTCTCTGACTCATGCTTGCTATCCCAAGATGTGAGCTCTCAACTGCTGCTCCAGCACCATGCATGCCAGTCAGTTGCCATGATCTCTGCCATGATGGCCATGGACTCATTGTCTGAATCTGTAAGGCCCTAGTAACTTTTTCTCCTATGAGTTTCCTTGGTCTTTGTGTCTCGTCACAACACCAAGTAAACCAGACAGTCATGCCGGTGACATTCAAACACTATTGCTCCAATGGGTACATCTTGCCACACTGGTCGTCATTTACAGCTCACAGGAACACAGCTGGAGGAAATGTGTGTTCATCCCATCCATGAACCTAAACAGGGCATTATGCACTATAAATCTAGTCAGTGTGGAGAACACATCCTTTCATGACACATTTGATTTCTCTACGTCCTGTGACTAATGCCTGTGGTGTTTCCAGCAGTGGGGTCTTCACCTCAAGTTCCGGTGCACCCCCAAGACCAATGGCAATAGTCCGTAACAATGAATTTTTAAAGTCAATAGCTATGGTAGTAAAATTAGTAGTAAAATGCAGGTAGTGTAGAAAAATATCGGCTTAAGTCGGGAAATGTTGGAGACAAGGTGAAAACTATTTTCTACCCTCTACCCCAGGTCAATATTTCAAAATTAAGTTATGATATTATATATGATTATGTGTTTCAACAAAGCATCATACACGAAAAAAATTACCAAAAAAAAAATAAGAGGAAAGAAAGAGAGGAGAAAATGTACTTTCTCAGTTCTGTGGGTGCAAAGATACAGAACAAGATGGCAGCATCTGGAATCCGGCTTCTCAGATAACTTTCTGTTGTCCTCTCACAGGTCAACGATAGAGCAGAAGTGAGAGATAAACACCATGTTATTACATGCCACTCAGGTGGCAAATTCACTCCAATAGGCCCTTATTTGCAATGACATCAGTCCTCCATAAGGATGAGAACACGAACATTTCCCTAAATGTTCACCTCCCAGAAATCCACAAGGATGACCCCACTTTAGACTACTAGCTATATCAGAGAGGGTGCCTGAACTAGCCTACCCTGGTAATAAGATTAGTGAGTACTCACTGTCACCATAGAGCCTTCATCCGGTGACTGATGGAAGCAGATGCACAGATCCACAGCCAAGCACCAGGCTGAGCTCCAGAAGTCCAGTCGAAGAGAGAGAAGAGGGATTCTATGAGCAAGGGGCATCAAGATCATGATGGGGAACCATACAGATACAACCAAACCAAATTATGAACTCATGAACTGTGGACCAATTGCTGTGGAACCTCCATGGGACTGGACTAGGCCCTCTGCATAAGTGAGACAGTGATGTAGCTTGATCTGCTCAAGGAGTGCCCTGGCAGTGGGATTAGGATCCATCCCTAGGGCATGAGCAGGCTTTTTGGAGCCTACTGCCTATGGTGGGACACCTTGCACAGCCTTGGTCCAGGGGGAGGGGCTTGGACCTGCCTCAACTGAGTGTATCAGGCTCTGCTGACTCCCCATAGGAGGACTTGTCTTTGAGGAGGTGGGAATGGTGGTTGGGATGGGGGAGGAAGGCTGGGGGGTGGGAGGAGGGAAGGGAGGGGATCTGTGGTTGGTATGTAAAATGAATAGAAAATTTCTTAAGAAAAAAAATTTAAAAAAGGAATGTAAGAGATGAGGATAGATCCTAGCAGCAATTCTACCTCTGATGCTGAGGACCAGTTCCGTCTCCAGCTTCCTGAACCTGATCCTCAATAATCTCTCAAGTCAACTGCCAATAGAGACTCTTCTTAGCTTATGCTTATTAACAGATGGCTTTCTGTCTCAAAAAAAGCTCTGTTATGTTAATAAACTGAAAAAATGGAAGAATTAATTCATAAAAAAAACAAAAGAAACAAATTAAGACTGACAATGCCCCAGCATATGTCTCAAATAAAATGAGACAGTTTTTTTGCTTATTACAATATAAAGCATGTTACAGGTATACCACACAATCCCACAGGCCAAGCAGTCATTGAAAGATCCATTCGAAGTTTAAATAAACAGCAACAGGTAATAATGACTCCTAGAAATAGATTGCATAATGCTTTATTAACCTTGAATTTTCTCAATGCTGATGAGAAAGGAATAACATCTTTGGAGAGACATTGGACCACAGGAAAAATCTTTTGAGCTAAACCAACCGGCTTATTTCAAAAGATGTGCTGACCTCAGAATGAAAACCAGGATACGTCTTACGTTGGGGAAGGAGTTTTGCTTTGTTTCTGCAGGAGAAGAAAAGCTATGAACAACAAAATTAATAAAAATTCTATTTGAACAGGAGAAACTCCTTGATGAGGAGAAGTAAAAGCTCATCCACCAATGTGACATCTCTACAAGTAAGAAAAATTTAACAAACAAGGGTTGGAGCAGGGTTCTGTTTTCTGTCTTTACAGAATAATAGAAATACCTATCTTCTGGAAATCATAAGGCCTTGGATACCCAGATGTATCCAACAGAAGGAAAGAACCTATTGGTACCAGTATACTCTACAGGTTAATATCTCACTGCCTAACATCAATATCTCTTTAACTCTAGAATAGTTGTGGTCTCGATTCAATTATAAATCAAGCTGGCTTTGGAGTTGAAATTTGGCTCTCCCCTTTTCTAAACCCAAGCATATTACTAAAAGAAAAATTAGGAGATTCTGTCTCATATAGGAAGAACCAACTGGTGTGAGACAGAAGAAAACCAATGATTTAGGGACCACTGTCATCCAGACTCTATGTCTTTCTATGCTTTTCCTCACCTTTGAAGAATCCCTCCTCTATCTAGTATACATACAAAACTTTCCAAAATGTTCAAGTTTTCCACAGTATAAGTCTTTTCCAATAGCAATCTCTGAAGTCTCCAGAAGGAAGATGGGGCCCTACAACAACTCTACCCAGTCCTGAATGATGCAATGATATTCATAAACATTACTCAATGATCAACCTTGAGCTGAAAACTCTCCAAGATAGTTCCATGATAAGATGGTTCATCATACTACACTTCTAGCCAGAATCTCAGACAACCTTATCCATTACTCTGAGACTGGCTGCAGAATCTACAGTTAGTCCTACTGAGACTTAACTATCTGAGCTTTCTTACAGGACCACACAGAGATACCATTGCCCCCTAAACAGCAGGAAGCAATTATAAGAAAACAATGCCCTTTCTCCCAAAGGTTTCATGTTTCTCAGGGTTATGGATAATGGTTATAGGGTTGGGGGTGGAAGAAAATATTGGACTCAGTATTATCTTTCAGAAAAGAAAAGGGGGAGTGGATAGGTATAGGATATTAAAGTAGATTATTGTATTTACTGGTAAACTAATTCAGTAAAATATCAGACTTAGATAATTTGCACTGATATGGATTCTTGTGTATTGATACAAATGTAAACTATTCTTAGATTCATATTTAAGATAATTTGTATATTGATACAAATACAAAACTGTATTTGTTGTATTGTACATATATTCCTACTCCTGTTTGAAATATTTTGTATATTGATACAAATGTAAAATTATATTTGCCATACTGTATGTATGTTCTACCTCTGCTTAGGATATTTTTTATATTGATACATATTTAGGATTATGGTCATATTGCACTATACATTCCTACCTCTGTTTAAGCTATTTTGTGTATTGTCACAATTTTGAGGTCATTGTCCTTACATCTGCTTACAGACCATTCATCTTGTTAATGTGAAGTCTTAGTATAAGTAGCTTTGTTGCAACTCTGTGGGTTTGGTCCCAGGTTTTGGCACCAAAATGTGAGTTTTGCAATTGAGCTGCTTAGGACAGCTCTGACAGCTGAAGCTGCAAAGAGACAGTTCAGCCCTGGAGGGTGAGGTATCCAGGATATCTCTTAGAATGGCTTAGAACAGCTCTGATGGCTGGAGGGCAAGGTATCCTGAATACCTTAAGCTGCTTAGGACAGCTCTGATGGCAGGAGGGGGAGATATCCCAGATACCTTGAGCCACTCAGGACAGCTCTGATGTCTTGAGGGCAAGGTATCCCTGATACCTTGAGTCGCTAGGACAGCTCAGCCCTGGAGGTATCCCAGATACCTCAAGCTACTTAGGACAGCTCTGATGTCTTGAGGGTAAGGTATCCCGGATACCTTGAGCCGCTTAGGACAGCTCTGCCCTAGAGGGGAAATTATTCTGACTGCTTGAGAGAGTCAGGTCTGAAGCTGCTAGGACAGTTCAGCAGGGAAGGGTATCCTGACTATTGAGGAGTCAGACTATACCTGGTATGGTGGGGGATGGTCTCCCCACAGGATATAGCAATCCTGCTCCTCTCCTATAGAGCTGCTACAGCTGACCTTTGCTCAGCCCGCACTTGAGGGCTTCCTAGCAGAGCTCTGCTTCTCCAGCCTAAGACGTTGCTTCTTTTGCTTCCCTCTGCAAAAGGGGAAACCCCTGCAGAAATGTAGCAATCTCCTCCGGCTCCAGAGAAAAGCGTTACTTTTTCAGCTCACCCTTGCTGTCCACTGAGGGATGTCTCAACAAGATTTTTCTGTTGAGCTCCTCCTTGCTCTGTCCACTATGGGACATCTCAGCAAGGATCTTCTGTTCAGCTCCTCCTTGCTCTGTTCACTATGGGACATCTCAGCAAGGTTCTTCTCTGTGCCAGTGAATGAAAATTTTCATACCTAAAACTTTTGAGAAGGAGATTTGTTTGGGAAGGAGGAGTATGGGAGAGTAGCTGCCTCTACCAGGGTGAACAGAACAGCTCACAGCTGACCAGGCAGGGCAGTTGATATAGGATGTCTTGGGGGCAGAGTTAAACAGGAATTGGCTAGTTTTTTTCCTGTCCAGGAATTGGTCAGTTTCGTGGGCTAGGAGCAGAGATGTCCCTGATTTCAGAGCCAAACTGTGTTTCTTTCACTGGCCTTTCTTGGCTTTTAGACACTGTTCTAAGGCCAGGGCATATTTCTTTCACTGACTCTGATTCTGGGGACCAGGAGTGGTTCTTTGGTACTGGTTTCAGAGTCAGAGCATGTTTCTTTGGTTCTGGGTTTGGGGATAAAGTGTTCATTTCTCTGGCTTAGGTCCCAGACCCAGGCTGTGTTTTTTTCCCCTGGTTCTGGGATCCAGGTTCAGGGTGCTGCTTTCCTGCTCTGTGATTGGTTGGTTTAACAGGTCAGTTGGCCAGGGGCAGAGATGGCTCTGATCTCTGAGCCAAACTATGTTTCTTTAGCCAACTCCTTTTCCCTACATTTAGTCCTTAAGTTATTTTAGTAGAGAAGACTTCCTGAGCTATAGTCACTCATGCTTGTCATCTCTATAGTTAGGTTGGTTAGATTCTCCAGATTTACAGAAGCTTATGTCAGATGCATAGGTAACCTTCAAACACTCCATAGACCTAGAGAATGTGGCATTTAAATGTTTTGATAACTTAGAATTCTGTTGACGTGAGACATGACTGCTCCTGGCAGCACCAGTCTGATCCCAAGAGAATGTTGGGCTTCTGAGACATTTCCGTTTGGAATTTTGTCTTCTTCTTGACACAAAATGGCCTGCTGGGTAAAGACCTGCCCTTGCCTAGACTGCTGACAGTATGAATGTTGTCCTTTCTGAATGAGCGGGACACAAGGAAAAGTGATTACTGAGCTCTGCCAAGACAGGGTAAGATGGTCTTTCAA
>CABHPR010132347.1:0-11852 GCA_902168415.1 Peromyscus melanophrys | reverse complement strand
AAAAATTCAGTCTTGGGACTGGAGAGATGGCTCAGAGGTTAAGAGCACTGACTGTTCTCCCAGATGTTCTGAGTTCAATTCCCAGCACCCACATGGTGGCTCACAACCATCTGTAATGAGATCTGGCACCCTCTTCTGTGTACATAATAAATAAATAAATAAATAAATAAATAAATAAATAAATAAATAAATAAATAAATAAATAAATAATAGATAGATAGATAGATAGATAGATAAATAAATAAATAAATAAATAAATCTTTCTTAATCTCAGGGTCGTGGGTTCGAGCCTCATGTTGGGTGCCAAACTAAAAAAAATTCAGTCTCTGTGGACTCCTATGCAATAAAAAATATGTCATATACTTCCTTATTCTAAAAGGGAAGAACTGGGGCTTATGATCAGTCAGATTAAAGAACCACCACAGTCTACGTTCTGTACCTCAGTGTCTAGCATCTGGGACTCACGATCTTCCGGGCAGTCACACTTTTTCAGCTCTTCTGTCCATAGCACACACAGCTTGTCTCAGGCATAGGCTGGCTCCACGTCATATTTGGCCCTGTCTTTGGCAAATGTCCCTCAGTCCTGTATCCTGGGGTCTCCACTACAGTTGAGGCTGTATCTTCATCAGTGGCATATTTTCAGGGGTTCTGATCCTACCCCACAGTGCCAAGCCTGAGCCTGTCAATCCTGCAGTTTTTGTGTCTTCAAAAACAGTGCCCTGGGAGTGACTCTCACACAGTGCCAGGTTCAGCTGTCAGCTGAGCTGTCTGTCACCACCTCCCCACCAGCCATGACAGAGTCTGTGTGCTGACTACTTCTCTGTTGTCCCAACGAAGCACAGATTTCACTGTGATGATGCTGATCTCTTTTTATCAGCCACACCCGATTCTTTATCCCTAGCTGGTCAGCACACATAGCTTCTTAGTCCAAAATGTCACACAGGTGGCCCTTGTCCCAGTCCGTGCTTCCCTCTGAAACCTCCCACACCGGGCTTCCATAGTCTGAATTCTCTCAGCATCTCTTCCATGCTTCCATAAGAGTGGCCCATGAAGCTCTGCATGGCTTTCCCAGCCCAAAGTCCTAACTACTTCATAAAAATGTTTATGTCCAAGGCATAAAAGCCAGATGGTCAGGTTCTTCGTAGCCCTGCCCCACTTCCCTGTACCCTTTTCTGTTGTAGTTTCCTTTCTGTCTCTGATAAAACACTGTGACCAAAAGCACCTTATGAGAGAAATTAAACTTCCAGGTCACAGTCCATCACCGAGAGAAGTCAGGGCAGGAACTCAAGAAGGAACCTGATGCTTCTGCTTGATGAGTAACACCACAGTGCTGGCTCACTTGCCACCTCAGACTTAGCTGGCTTCCATATATCCTGTCTGGCCGTGGGATAGTGCCAACCACAGTGAGCCGGGCCCTTCTACACCAGTTAACTGTCAAGACAGTCTCCCACAGACATGCACACAGGCCCGTGTGATTCGGGTGATTCGGTTGGGGCTCTCTTCTCAGGTGACTTTAGGCTGTGTCAATTTGACAGTTGAAACTATCCAGGACAGATGAGAGCTTCCTGGCTGCAGAAGGTTGGGGAAGAAACAACGGCTTGTCTTAGATTTGCTCCCAGGAGCAGGGCCATAGGCCCACCCCACTGACAGAAATAATCAGAAAATTGGTTCCAAAGAGGCCAGATGGAGTCTTCTAACTGGGAGGGGTTTCTGGAGACTGACCCGTCCAGTTTTCTCTCCACACTCCCTCTACAGCCGCCCTAGACCAAGGGGCCTCCTTCTCTGCTTCTGACTGACCTGTACCCACTTGGTAAGGTCTCCACTGAGTTCAGGGGCCCTGGAATGCAGAGTTTCTAAGCCTCAGGAGAACTGCACCTCGGAAAGTCCAGGCTGGTGGTCCTGGCCTTCAGTACAAGTGACAGACTCCTTACAAGCACTAGAAAATACCCGAAGGCTGACTTGGCTTTCTTCCCAAAGCCAGGCAAGCTATTGGAACTTTCTGGGCCCCAGTTTCCTCCTGTGGTGGGATGAACAGCAGTAGCCTACATCCAGGTTTTGCTTCTAGGTTTTGAGAGCTGAGAGCTGCTGTTCCTATTTGAAGACCCCTGGTAGGACCCTCTAGGAGTCTGCCGTGCTGTGGGAGTGTCTGTGTTCTCCACCTCTACGCATGGGCAGAACTGGGCTTGGCTGACCTTAGGCTGTCCACTCCATGTATTTCCCAAGGACCTGGGGCCAGGGAACAGTGGAGGAATCCCACAGCATGGGGATGCTTTCTAAGTGCCAGGCCCTTCAGAGATGTTTATTCTCCCCACAGCTCTGGCAGGAGGATACCATTGTTCCCATTTCATACATGAGGAGCCTAAGGCTAGCTTGGAAGGGACATGGGGAGCAAGCAGCAGAGGCCAGCTCCTCCCTTGAGAGGGAAGAAGATGGAGAACCTCAAGATGGACAGTTCTTAGCAGGGAGAGCTGCAGGGGGATGCAGGGATGGCGTGAGAGCAAATGAGAGGCGAGGGTGCTCCTGGCGGGTGCTTAGGCCTGAATCCAAACAGAGTGAGGCCCAGGCCTTGGGAGACGTCTGGTCTGGGTCCTTCTATTTATTTGCACATCACCAGATGTAAACTAATTTGTTTAGCAAGAAAAAACACATTTTTATTGCCTTTAAACTGGGCTGTTTTCCTCTGGCTGTCCATCGTGCACTGGTAGACTGGCCAGGAAGCAGAACTTTTGGGAACAGGCTGAGGTGAGGGTGAGGCTGGACTGTTTTGTGCAGGGTGTTTATCCACAGTGGTTCCCTAGCAGCCCCTATTCTGCTGCAGCAGCCCATGTATTTCTAGCAAGCTGTAGGCTGTGCTGTGTCCTCATTTTCTCTTTTGGAGGCTCAAGCCTGGACTCCCAAGAGGAAGCCTGTTTTGTTCCTCCAACTCTGCTGGTTTTGACGAGTGGTGGTGGCCATTGTTAACTATCCCACCATACCTCCTGGACAAACCATAGTCTTAGTCAGACTGTCATCCCCCTGTCTAGGCCCCTGTCTGGTGCAGTAGAAAGTGAAAGGCACCCTAAGAATAGGAGGAAAGAACTTAGGTTTCATGGGTGCTTACTGCGTGCCTAGCTGGTAGGTCCTTGCGTGGCTCATGTCACCAGATGTTGAGGACTCTACAAAATAGATATTACCATTCCCACTTTGCAGACAATGCTCAGAGAGGCCAGGAGTGCGATGCGAAGGCTCATTTGTGTAGAGCCCAGTCCTGGAGCTGAGAGTAAGTGCTTGCACTTGGAGGGGTTCTCACAGCTCTGGGTGGAGGAGCTGGAGGGAGGAAGATGCCTTGCCTGGGCCCTAGAGGGTGCTGGAGGGTGCACTGTGAGCTTAGGATGGGGCGTAGGGGAGGGGGAGGGTTGTTTCTGCCCCTGGATCCCAGCTTGGCCAACTGGAAGGGAGACTCTATGACCAGAGAAGGACTAGATTCCTTCTTGATCAGCCCAGTCTTCCCTAAGGGCCCATCCCGTGACCAGGATAGTGCTGGGTGATTGCTGCCTGAAGCCTCTGCTCCACTGGGCACAGGGACCTCTCTTAGTATGTGTCCTGAGTAGTACAGGGTGTGTGGGTCACAGTGGAACCAGTTGTTGAGTCTCTCAGGTATGAAGTTCCCAGCTGAGGTGCAGTGCTAGGGTGGAAGGAGGGGGTTGTGAGGAGGAGGGCAGGCTCAGAGAGGAGGGAGCTCCCAGGGAAAGGACGCTGTGAGGGGCGCTCAGCCCGTGTGGACGAGACAGAGCTGGCACAGAGATGGCTGTCCACTCAGGCCTGGGCTGCTACTTGCAGTGCCAGAGGGTAACCAGGAGTCTAGCCCACCCAAGGGTCTTTCCCTACCCTGTCCCTCAAGTGGAACCACAAAGCTTGTGCATGTCAGGCTTGTGGTACGGGGTGTCCCAGACTGCTGCTTCCCATAGGCTTGATCTAAACCTCAAACCCCAAACCAGAGCAAATGGTGCTAATTTGCTGAATCCCAAACTGAACCCAAGGATTAATTTTTTGTACCTGAACCAAGTCCCATGATTTCCTACTGAAAAAATTTAAAAAAAGGTTCTATTTAATTTAAAGTCTGAACCATGCCTTTTCTCCTCCTCTTCTGTTGCCCGGAGCTGCTTGGATAAGGTCAAGTTGGCTGCTGGCCCTGGGCTTGCAGTCGGAGGGGAGCGGGGGAAAAATGCAGTCCCGCTGAGTGTTTTTGGGGGCAGCTTTGATGGAAAAGATGGTAGACGGTGTCAGCCCTGACAGAAGCAGCCAGAGGGCTGGACGGAGCCTGGGCCTTTACTCCCTGCCTGTGTGAGCTCTGCTGAGATGAGGGAGCCGGCCCATTGCCTGGAGTCAGGAGACCAATCCTCTGGAGGTCTGTGCGTGAGGTCAGCCACGCAAGCTGATCTGAGTGATGCCGCACACTGGTACAGCTTCCTTTCTCTTTACCCTCTTAGGTTTCCTGCAGACCACAGACACGCTGGGGTGTCCCCATCAGCTGTGGGGCATCTTGGTCCCGTCACTTGAGGACAAGCCAGGTACAAAGCCAAGCTTCTGATTCGGGGAAGCAGGCAGGGTATGGGCAGGACACGGGCTTCTGTGTCAGCCTGTCCTGTTTCTCTGTGTACCACAGGCAGGTCACTAGGCTTCTCAGAGGCTCATCTTAGGGGCTGAAAAGATAGCTGAGTGATTAAGAGCGCTTCATGTTCTTCCAGAGGACCCAGGTTTAGTTCCCAGCACCCATATCAGGCAACTCACGACCACTGTAACTCCAGTCCAGGAACTCTGACAGCTGGCACCTGCACACATGTGGTGCACACACGCTCACACAGGCATACACACATGCACATAAACAAAATAAATGAAGTTTTTTGAATCAGTGCAATAAGATCCTGAGGTAATAACTGTCTTATTGTAGCTAGGATTCAGGCCACCAGCATGGAGTGGCGTCCAGAAGGTACTCCGAGAGTAAAGGTCTGCAGGGATGCAGGGGTGATAAATGACTCAAGGAGTCGGGCCCAGGGAAGAGGCTGTTTGGGGGAACTCAAGGTTGCTGAAGTTATGCAGACCCCACATCTAGTTCAGCAAAATTGGGGGTGTCAGAGAACTAGCTGTTATCAGGTGTCATGCCTCAATCTGACCTTCAGCCTAGGGAGACTCCTGGCCTGAAGCTAGTGAGCAGTACTGAGTTAGCAGTACTAGATCATTAGTACTGAGTCAGTCACTAGTAATACATGCTGTCCCTATGGCTATGGCCATGGTGAGGGAGGGGTTCCCAGTCTTTCTGCTTGAACTCCCCCTTGCCCTGGGAAGCTTGGCTTGCCGTATTCTGCTGGGATGACCTATATCCTCAGCCTTCCCTTCTATAAAATAGAGCTGTCAGTCAGTCCCTTCCGGTGCTGTGGGGTTATGAGCCTGGCGTCCTGTAATGGGCACAGCATTAACTCAGTCTTGAGGTGCTGTGCTGAAGCCCTAGGGTTTTGCTTGTCTGCTACCCACCAGCCACACTCTTGAGTACTTCTTGCACATCTCTCGGAGCTGCCCAGGCTGGGTCTGTTCTGGTGTCCTCTTCAGTGTTTCATGGGGCACAGGGCCACAGGGCTCCGAGTCAGACAAGTACCAGCATTAGCAAGAGCAGCTCTGCACACCTTGGAAGCACAGTGACCTGGGTTCTGTCCCCAGAGGTGGAACCTGAGGCACCGGGAACTGATGTGACGGAGGGATGTGATGGATGCCAAGGCTTCTTCTCACCCAGGGCTGCAGGCTTGCTCACCCAATTCCTGAACTTTGTCTCCAGAGAGCCCCTCAGTAGAGCTGGGAAGGCCTGAGAATTGTCCTTTCTATATCCCAGAGAGATGCAGAGGTGTTGGTCATGACCCTACTTCAGGTAGTGCCAATCCAAATTGCCTTGACCCAGGTGCTTTCCAGTTTCTGGTCCCAAGGTTCCTTTCGCCACATCCCTGCTGAGCAGCTGGCCACAAAGGTGTCTGTGTATTCTTGCCTCTTACAGACTGTCACTCTCCTGCTTGGCAGAGGGATGTATAGGGTGGAAGGTGGTTTATTTCTTTCTCTAGGAAAAAGTAGGCCCGGGTGATTGCACTTCATCCTTCTAAAAAAATGTGTCTGCCTGTGCAGCAAATGCTCACGTGTGCTACTCTGTCCCAGTTCCTGAACCAGGTGACTGAGAGTGGATCTGTACTGACTGAGAGGAAACCCACTGTGCTGGGAGAGTGTAGGCTGCTAAGGAGTGGTGGGTGTCTACAGGGAGGAGCCTTGGAAGGTTCCCTGGAGATGCAGAGTCAGGGCTTGAAGCCAGGTTCTCACCTCTCTCTAGGGCTGCTTGGCTCACTCTCCCTGAAGCATACCCGGAAGAATGGGCGAATTTTGATTTTCCCGTGACAGGCCATTTTCCTGGAGGTGGCCCCGATGTCACTCACATCGTTTCCGAAGCATAGCATCCTGGCTCCCTTGAAAGGTTGTCTAAGCCATGTCAGTGATGTACTAATATCAAGAAGTACCATGGGGTGGCTGTGGACAGAGCTGAAGCCATAGAGTGACATGGTCCCAAACTGAGTATGTAGAGACAGGACACATGGAGATCCAGACGGAATGAGGCTTCCACACTGTTGGCGCCACTCGGCCTTTATAGGCAGGCAGTGGCAGGGAACACACCGTACTTGCCAGCTCCGGCGATAAGGCTCTGGTGCTGGAGTGGCACGCTGGGCTGAGGCTGAGTGTGTGCCTCAGTGTGCGTGGGGTCGGGCGTGGTGGGAGGAGGGCGGGGCTGCTGCAGATGCAGACAGTCTTACCGCCCTGGGCCCATCAAACCATACCTAAGCCAGGCTGCAGGCCTGCCTTGAGGAGGTCTGTAAGTTAAAGACATCCAAGGCCAGGAGGGTGGGGTTTGACTGGGCAGAGAGGCCTTGCTGCCTGTCCAGCTCAGAGTCTTGCAGCTGGGAACATGGTGACCAGGCCCACAGCTAAGTAAATAGTCCGAGGATAAGAGAGGGCGTTCTGGGTTTGAGAGTGACTTTTCTAGGAGAGGGATAGAAAGGGGTTAGGGAAGGCTTCCCAGAAAAGGTGACTTCGTTGCTGGACCTTGAGCGATGTATCGATGTGTGTTTCACAGACGGGAGTGTGAGAGGCAGGGAAGCAGAACTCCCTGCAGCTGAATGGGGCTCGACGGGCGCCATGCTTCCATTCTGCAGGAAGGAAGAAGGCCTGGCTTGGGCAGGTGGAGTCTCTTGCCCAAGGTGATGGTGGCCAGCTGTTCTAAGAGTTCCAACTGCTTCCCAAGACCTCTCCCCGGGAAAGCTAAGGCAGTGCCCTGAGCTTCTGTCCTACTTAGCGCTGGAGCAGTGAGAATGCCTGGCAGGTGCATTAGGGTTGCCTGGAAGGTGGAGTTGACTCAGAGCTTGGGATTCCTCCCGCTACCGGTTGCCTGGGCCCTGCCATGTTCCCTAGGCCACAACTCTCGGATAGAAAGGTTGAGACTTCCCTCTTCTCAGCTAGGAAGAAGTCGGAATGAAATTGAAGCACTTTTTTTTTAAATTAAAATTTTGAAATTATAATATATAATCTCACACCATCCATTTCTCTGCTAACTCTGGGTTTTTGTTCTTGTTTTTGTTTCTCCACCCCCAAGACAGGGTTTTCCTGTGTAGCCCTGGCTGTCCTGGATCTCACTCTGTAGACCAGGCTGGCCTTGAACTCACAGAGATCCGCCTGCCTCTGCCTCCCAAGTGCTGGGATTAAAGGTGTGCGCCACCGCCATTACCACCGGGCTGTCTGCTGACTATGTTTAGTGTTACTTATGTGTATATGATTTCGGGGCTGGCCACTTGGTGTTGGCTAGCCAGTTACGGGACTCATCCCTGGGAAAGACTGATTCTCCCTCTTTTTACAGTCATCATTTGCCTACAGTTTGTCATCTAGGAACGGAGTCCCATGAGGCTTCCCACTTCCACGTTAGCGTTCTTGTTGGTATTGTCGTTGTCCAGGTCTTATTTAGGCTGCCATGTTGTTGAGGTTTCATGGGTGTAGCCTCCCAGTCATCTCAAGGAGACACAATCTCACAACAGACTTCCTCGACCTCTGGCTCTTACAATCTCTCCACCCTTTCTTCTGCTGTTCTCTGAGCCTTAGGTGCTGGAGTTGTGTTGTGGATGTATCTGTTGGGGTTAGTGAAAGGGTATAGGGCGCTGGTGGTGGCTGGTGCTGGATATACAGCGCTGGTTTGGTTGGTGGCGGAAAGGTCACAATCATGACAGAACCCAGTGGTACCTTTTAGAGCTTTATTAGGAGAGAGAGAGAGAGAGAGAGAGAGAGAGAGAGAGAGAGAGAGAGAGAGAGCGAGAGAGAGAGCGAGAGAGCGCGAGCGCACGTCTGGCTTTTAGGCTGGGACGCGGTCACCTACTGATGATGTAATAAGGCGCCAGACAAGACGCCCCCTCCAAGCTGTGCATATACAGAATCCTTACAGTTAGACATCCCACAACCAGTTGATCTCTGCATTTCGACCGATTGTAGTTTTTTGTAATGGTCTCTGTCTGCTGCAAAGGAATCTCCTTTGATGAGGGAGGAGAGCGACATTTTCTCTGTGGGTATCCATATTTAGAATGTAGGAATTACACTGGCCTAGTAAAGTGGCAGTAATAGGTCCTCTTTTAGGATCCATGACCTCACTGGCCCCAGAGAGTTGGTCAGGTTTCCAGGAGCAGGCATGATTTCCCTCCTGTTGAGTGGGCCTTAAGTCCAGTTAGAGAGCTGTTGGTTACTGCCAAGATAGGAGTTGCCACTGTTGTGCCTTTATGGGTACTGTCGTTGATGTGGTTTGTAGGTGTCAGCTGGGTTGCCTTGGCAACTTACATAGCACCTTTTGGTCCTCTGAAAGCTAGTCCTCAGGGAGGAGGCTGAACACTCTTCTTGCTGATCAAATGGGGCCCTCTTTCCCAGGGACATCAGCCAGGCCATCACTGGCTCCATTCTCATTCTGTGAGATACCCAGGTCCCTTTTCATACAGGGTTTCAGGAGCCAGGCCTGGCCTAGCTGGGCTCTGCAGGATAGGTTTTGTGCCTGGACATTTTTCTTCTAGGAAAAGCATTTTGAGATCTCATTACCCTGTTGACTCCATGCATAGTGGGCACTTTGTCCTTCCCAACCTTCCACTTTTTAGAAGGACCCACAGCTGTAAAGAAGGGTTCTACTCCTGCTTTCCTGTAGTTTTAAACAGGTTCCCCACTGGCAGCTGAATAGTGATTCGGCAGTGACTAACTCAAAATGAGATGCATTCTTTCACATCCACTCCACAGAAACAACATCAGTTTCTCCTGCTTGCTGCTCCTTTCTGACCCTGTCCACACGCATGTTTTAGAGATAGCTTGACTCATTTGTGGATGATGCTGGCCAGGTGATGTGTTGGTGCTAGAGAGCAAAAGTGATCATGGCACTTCAGCGAACAACACCGTGGGGAAAGGAATATGTGAACATGTGACTAGACCAAGTCAGGTTAGAATGATGGGAGCTTCCTGAGAGGCAGGAGCTTGTTAGGAGGGCTCAGAGGGTAGTGTGGAATACGGAGTTCAGCACAGATCCAGGGGTGGACCTGATTGGGCCAGCGGGGGGGGGGGGGGGGGCGAGGAGGAGAAAAGGCAAACGTACACATGAACAGAAAAGCTGGGATTGGGTGAACTGGGTTTTCTGATGGAGAAGTTGCAGCATCCTGCCCTAGGATGAGCTGAAAAATACCTTCCTTTAGAAAATAAAGATGCAGGTTATAAACTTTCCTTAAGTACCTATTGTTTGTTGAAGTCTGGATCTCAGAAGTGATGAAGGAGACCCTCCCTGGCTTTGAGACAGTAACAGCTCCCCTGTTGAGACATCGTGGACATCTGAGATGATACATCAGGAGGTTACTGGGCTTAGAAAAGCGAGCATTGGATCTGGGTTTGTGGAGTTTTACTCTGGGAGATGGATGGTCCAGAAGGTCACTGTCTCATCTATAAGCCACTCAATGTCTCACTGGGTGCTGTGGCCCCTCATGGAAGAGGTAAGTTCACACCGAGAATCATTAGGTGCCTGTCAGCTGAACCTTTAAAAAATTACTTATTATTTTGTGTGTATGTTTGTGTGCATGTGCCTGCATGCAATTATGTGCACCACGTGCGTGCACTGAACCTTTCTTGGTCAGAACTGGTTTCTCTTTGAGTCTGAAGGTCTGGTCTGGTCCAGAAATGGGATTCCTGCCTGTGCTGTGGCTGGTTGGCCACTTCTGCCTTGGGTTTGAGTCATTCAGTTAACAATCAGACCGATCATCTTGTCACGGAGCCTGGACAACATCCAGTGTCTGCCACAAATCAGAGCAGACACTGTCCGCTGGCACCACTGGGCCGTGAGCTGCCTGGTCATTAAGTCCTTGGTGGACAGACAGCTTCCTTCCGAATCCATGCATGTGAAGGCTGCTCTGCTCACCTAGCAGGTGGTCCATTTGGGGCTAGGCTGGGGCTAGTTGCTGGTTGCTAGCTGGGATGTTTCCAGCTTTTTTTCTTACTGTCTCAATACTCACACACTGCCTGGCACAGAGGAGATACCCAGGTGGTATTTGTGAACTGAGTGACTAAGAAGGACCTGGCCCAGTCTGGATACAAGGGTGGAGGGGTCAGGCTATCCCCAGCCTTACCTGGTAGAAAAGACCCTCCCTTCTGCCCACCTGCCCCTTGCTGAGCCCCTGCTGGAGTTCTGATCCCATGCTGTGAGATGGGTCAGAGAGTGGGCTCAGGTGACTACAGGGGGTCCATGGGGCTCTGTTTACACCTGCCCCATATTGGGGGTGCTCTGTCATTGAGGATGCTGTGCTTCTACGATAGAGGCAAGTTGAGAACTCTGGTGAACACAGTTAGGCCTTGATCAAGGGCCCCAGCTGACTGAGGGAGGTGGACTAATTAATTTAGCTAAAGATCATCCAAGGGGACATCCAGGTCCAAGGCCAGGGGCTTCCTAGAAGGCTGTGTGACGTTCAGCAGCATGCCTCCCTGGTGGATGCCTCAGTGTCTCTATCTATAATGTGGACATTAGGAAGGTCAAAGACGATCCTGGGTACCAACACCTTGTGGGAGATTTTGGGTTGCAACCTTTCCAAATCACCAATAAGAAAATGCCCCACCGGCCAGTTTAGTGGGAATATTTTCTTGCATGAGGTTTCTTCTTTCCTAATGACTCTAGCTTGTATCAAGTTGTTATAAAACTAGCTTGCACACCAGCAAATGAGCGAATGTGTAGGGGTGAGTTACACAGCTCAGACTTCCTAGATGTGCAACAGGCCAAGAAGCCCAGGGTCGTCTTGGCTGAAGGTTGGTCTCAGCTTTCAGGAGCATCTGCTGAGGAGGATAGAGAGAGGGCAAGCCTATGGTTTGGAGCATCACTGGCCCTGGAGCTCCTTGGATGGCTGGAAGACACACAGATGGGAAGGGTTGGGGATGGTGCTGCTGAGGGCATGCAGTGTACAGAACTATTTCCCTGACCTAGGCTTTCCCTGGGCCTAGGCCCTCTTTGCTGGTTTCAGAAGGTTTGGAGGGAAGATTCCAGATCTGGATCCAGGGATGACCAGAGTGGTGGGAAGATGAGGTTGCAGAGGAGACAGTCTGGACACTGAAAGAACCTGAGCTACTCCCAGTACCTACAATCTTTGTCAGCCAGGAGGACTTGGGGACTGTAAATCAGGGTGGCTGTTGTTGATTGCAGAAATGCAACTTTCACCTTAAAAGAGATAATAGATTGTTCTAGAGTCAAAAATGAGTGACCATAACCCCCAGAGACAGATTCAGGTCTCCCCAGAGTCTGT
>CABHPR010132346.1:51003-62802 GCA_902168415.1 Peromyscus melanophrys | reverse complement strand
CTAAAACCTTACCCTTCCTCCTGCAGTGATCCTACCTCTCCGAAGGAACCCGTACTTCCTGTGTTAAAGTCTTTATATAGTCTCTGTTCTGCCTTCTCATTGGTTGTAAACCCAACCATAGGACTGCCTCATCAGGGCCTGTCTGTATAGACCTCCAGGTGTTCTATGGTTGGTATTGAGATTAAAGGCATGTGTATCCAATGCTGGCTGTATCCCTGAACACACAGAGACTTACCTAGCTCTGTCTACCAAGTGCTGTGTTCACAAGCGTATACCACCACTGCCCTGCTTTCCTATGGGTTGCTAATAGCTCTGAACCCCAGGCAACTTTATTTATTAACATACAAACAACACTTTGG
Organism: Peromyscus melanophrys; assembly: GCA_902168415.1. Classification (NCBI taxonomy): domain Eukaryota; kingdom Metazoa; phylum Chordata; class Mammalia; order Rodentia; family Cricetidae; genus Peromyscus; species Peromyscus melanophrys. Next base: position 62,443 of record CABHPR010132346.1, on the reverse strand, counting down.
TACAAAAGAAAATATCACCATAAAGACTGTCTACAAAACAGGCCCCATAACCAGCTGGAAGGGCAGCACTAAGCAACCCCAGTCATCTTTCCCATAAGAGCAAGTGTGTATTGTATGTTCTGAATTACCAATTAAATTACCCAGCTAACTCTAGACAAGGTCCCCTGTGTACAAAGGTGGATCTCTCCAGTTACTCCTGTTAGACTTCCCTCCTTCCTTTAGTCCTTTCTTCTTGGACTAGGGACTGAACCTAGGGCCATATGCTTGGTGCACACATGTTCTAGCACTATGCTACAGTCCTGGACTTCTTTCCCCTTTGCTTCATCGCACTTAATTTTGAGCTAGGGCCTTGCTAAGCTATGCAGTCTCCATCAAAACATAATTGCCCTGCTTCAGCTTCCAGAGCTGTTTTGTGCCAAAATAATTTGAGATTAGGTATTGTACTGTCTCCAGCGTTTATTTTCTCTGCACAGGACTTTTTGTGGTTATTCTGAAGTCTGTTTTGTTTCCATACAAATTTTAGGATTTTATTGTTGCTCTTTGAAGAATGCCATTGGAAATCTGATCAGACTTATATTGAATATGTAGACTGATTTTGGTAATTTATAAATGTAAAATGGCCAATTTAGAAATATTAACCTTGCTGATCTATTGACCATGTGAGGTCTTATCATCATCTAAAGCAGTGGTTCCCAACCTTCCCAATGCTGTGACCCTTTAATGCAGTTCCTCATGTTGTAGTGGAACCCCCAACCATAAAATTACTTTCATTGCTACTTTATAACTATAATTTTGCTATTGCTATGAGCCATAATATAATATCTGAAATATAGGAAATCTGATATGCAACCCTAAAGGAGTCACAACCCACAGACTGAGAACTACTGATCTAAAGTTTTTCAATCTCTTCCTTTGATGCCCTGACATTTTCATTGTAGAGAGCTTTCAAAACCTCATTGTTTAGATTTATTTCTAGATAGTTTTTTAAAGCTTATAATCAAAAGGATGTTTTTCAAGATTTCTTTCTTGGCAAGTTTATTACTGACACATCCAGAAGTTACTAATTTTTACATCCTGATAGTGTATTCTGCTACTTTGCTGGAAATGTTTATCAGATCTCAGAGTCTTCTAGTGAGGCTTTAGGGTCTTTTGTATACGAATCATGTCATCCCTTCCTTTCCTATCTGCATCCCTGTTATTTCTTAATCTTGTGTTATTGCTAAAGCTAAGTCTTCAAACACAATACTGACAACAGTGGAGAGTAGACACCCTTCCTTCCTGTTTCCCAGAGTTCAGAGGAAATGCCCTCAGTTTCGCTCACACACACTGAGTATGCTGCCTATAGCATGTGTATAGCTGCCTATACACAGCCTTATTGTGCTGAGATATTTTCCTTCTATTCTCCTTTTCTTTAGTACTTTTATTATGAAGGCATGCTGAACTTCATCAAATGCCTTTCCTGTGTCTATGGAGACGATCTCTATGGAGATGATCATGCAAATTCTGTCCTCATATCTATTTGTATGTTATATCACATTTATAAATCTGTGTATGTTGACCCACTTTGCATACCTGGGATGAAATAAATTTGACCATGACATTTGTATCTCTTAATGTGTTCTTGAATTTGGTTTGTATTTTTTTTGAGAATTTTTGCATCTATCTTCACCAGGGAAATTAGGTCACACACACACACACACACACACACACACACACACACACACACACGTCCATTCATTTTTACCCAAGTTTGGTATCAAGTCAATACTGGCTTCTCAGAATGAGCCTGGTAGTGCCTTCTCCTTTTTTGAACTGTTTGAAAAAGCAGTGATGTTAACTTTTCCTTAAAAGTTTTACAGCATTCAACAGTAAATCTCCCCGTTCTGGGCTTTTCTTTGTTTGGGAGATTTTTTTTTAAACTAACTGAATGTATTTTTTTATATCCCAATTGCAATTTCCCCTCTCTCCTCTCTTCCCACTCCCTCCCCCCACCCCCACCCCCATGACCCACCTCCCCACCAATCTACTTCTCATTTCTGTTCTGACAGGGGCAGGCCTCCCATGGGTGTCCACAAAGCATGGCATATCAAGTTGAGGTAGGACTAAGCTCCTCCCCTCATATTAAGGGGCAACCCAGTATGAGAAACAGGTTCCCAAAAGCCTGCCAAAGTGTCAGGGACAGGCCCTGCTTTGGGAGTTTTTTTTTAAATACTGCTTCAATCTCATTGCTAGTTATGGATATATTTACATTGTTTATAATCTTGACTTAATTTTAGAAGGTTATACATGTTTAGGAATTTATTCATTCTTCTATTTTCTAGCTTTTTTGAATTAGGTTTCCAAGTGTTCCCTAGTACTTTACTGCCGTCTGTCGCAATAGCTCCTTTAATTATCTCTGCTATTCTTATTCAGGTCCTGTGCTTGTTTGAATGAAAAATGGCCTCCACAGATTCTTGTTTGGATGATCGGGCCTCACACAGAGGAACTGTTTGAAAACGATTAGGAGGTGTGGCCTTGTTGGAGGAGGTGTGCCACTGCAGGCAGGCTTTGAGGTTTCAAAAGCCCACATCATTCCCAGTTAGTACCCCCACCCACCCTACCTCATGCTTGTGCATCAGACATGAACTCTCAGCTACTGCTCCAGCTCCATGCCTGCCAGCCTATTGACATGCTCCCTGCCATGGTAGTCATAGACTGACTCTAACCCCCTGGAACTGTGAGCCCCAATAAATATTTTCTTGTATAAGTTTGCGTTGTCATGGTGTCTCTTCACAGCAATAGGAAAGTAAGATGGGTCCCCTCTTTCTTTTAGATAGTTTGGGTATGGATCTGTAACTTTGTTTATCTTGTCAAATAACCAACTCTTGGTTAACTGTATTACACTTTCAGTTTCTATTTCACTCATTTCTACTAGTCTACATTACTTCTTCCCCTTGCTGCATTTGGCCTGGCTTCTGGTTGAGGTGCATCCTGAGGTGACTTCCTAAGATGTTTAATTCACAGTTAGAGCTATCCACCCTCTCTTTGAACTGCTCAGCTCAGCCCAAAGGCTCTGGTGAGTTCTTTCATTTTCTTTTGACACTAGGACATTGTTCATTCAAGAGTATAGCATTCCATATCCAAGTATTGGTGTCATTTCTTTGATTTCTCTTGCTATTGATTACTAGTTTTATTCCACTATAATTTGATGATATAAGGAATTATTTCAGTTACTTTGTATCTATTAAGGCTTGCTCTGTGGCCTATAATGTGATCAATCTTAGAGGAGAGTCTGCAGGCCACTGAGAAGAATGTGTATTCTGTACCTTTTAGATGGAATATTTTGTAGATATCTGTTAAAACCAGTTGATCTATGTGATGGTTTAGCTCTGAGTTTTACTTTGAAATACCTGTCTAAAGATGACAGCAGAGTACTGAAGTCTCCCACCAATGTTATCAGGACCTGTCTGACACATGCCATGCCTTTAGTATTTATCTTATAAAGTTTAGCAGCCTCAGCACTCAGTGCACACATATTTAAAACAATTTCTTCCTCCCCCTCCTCTTTTCCTTCCCTTCTTTTTTGAGACAAGTTCTCTCTATTATGTAGCTCCAGCTGTCCTGGAACTTCCTATGTAGACCAGGCCGGCCTTGAACTCACAGAGACCCACTTGCCTGGAATTAAAGGCATGCACCACCACACCCAGCCTTACAATAGTTATATCTTCTTGATAAATAGTTCCCTTTCTTAATATACAGTGGCCTCTTCACCCCTTACTTTTATGACATCAGTGCCATGAGATGATGACCATGCTAATGAGGTATCAACAGTCACACCCTTGAGTATAGGAGTTTCTCAATTATATAATCAAGAGACTGCCCTTTTCCTACCTTATAACTTTACTTTACATGGAATAAAATGAAAACTGAAAGGGAAAGAGGAATGGAGGTGAGGGACCAATAAAGGACTTCAGTAGGGGCTAGAGTAAAAATGGCACATTCTTTCAAACAAATTTGAAGAGAAAACTGATAGCCAGGTCACTTGGGTTTTATTTTTTGTTTTTCTAACAACAAAAAGTATATTACACTTGCAATAAATTTTTTGCAGAGCTTTTTCTATATCTGTTCTGATTGCTAGGATAAAATATCCCAATAACCTGTCCTCTCATGACATAAGCATGCAGCAATGTCCTCTGAATGTCCTACATGTCCTGGCTTTCCTCCTGTAATTTCACAAGTCTCATTACATCCCTCATTTGCTCTGCTCCCCCATCAGATTAGCCTTAAATCAATTTGCAGAACACATGAAATCCTGTCTTTTAGGGACCAATGTTTTTGCTGGTGTTTCTACCTTGAACATTCTCTCACCCTGGTGGCAGCCTCACTCTCCTTCCGACCTCCTATGTGATACACTTCTAACTCTTCTTCTTATCCTGCAAGCACCTTCCCAACTACAGTATGATCTCTTCACAGGCACCTTGCCTGGCCATCCTATCCAGAACAGGCCTTCCTTATTTGTAGCAGACTCATGCTTATTTCCTCAATCTTCAGTTGTGATGTGAGAATGTGTATAAAGGCAAGACCCAATAGTAACTCTCTCCAAGAAGCCTACCTTAAACATGAAGACACCACCTACTGAGAGGTAAGGCTATAAATGAAATGTACCACAGATGTTATCCAAAAGAATGATGGAGTTACCGAATCAACGAAAATTAATTTTAGAGCAAAGAATATTACCCAAGAATTGAAAAAAAAATCACATTGTTATAAAGATCAAATGACCAGGCGATATACCATCCTCTATGCATGTGAAACCGAACAACAGAGCTTCAAGGTACTTCAATGAAAGTCAGATCTCCCCAAAACTACCTACAAACCCAACACAAACAGAAACCAAAACCCAAACCCAGAATATGATTCTAACATGCACATGGAAGGCAGTAGAACTTCAGTTAAAATAGCTTTGGAAAGAACACTAATCATGCGTTCTTGGCCAGATGTACAGCACCAAGCTATGGCATGGATCCTAACACCAATCGTAGAGGGGTTGGTTATTTCCATAACTCTCATGACACTACTTCACCCATGGATGCACCATGCCATGCCAGTTATCACTGTAGCTCACAGGGCTCACAGCTGTGCGAGACTGTCCACTACTTCTCTACTCCAGCAGTCTGCATAGCACCTCCTGACACCATGAAAGCTGGCCAGTAGCAAGTAAGCTTCCTGGGCAGTACCATCTTGCTTTCTCCATGTCCTATGACCACAGTGTGTGGTATCTTGGCAACCAAGACCTGCTCCACTTTTTGCTCTCACTGTAGCCCTGGATGAGAGTGGTAAGCAGTAACCATGACAACCATGCTATTCTGGCTTGAAAACTCCTCCTCCAAGTATATTAGTACATTACCTTTAAATTTAACCTCATGGAAGTTCTCCAGATCCAGGCAGGATGTGGCCAGATTCTCTGCCAGGATATAAGAGGAATGGCCTTAGTCTAGTTCCCTATAGGAGTCTGTGTTCTCTGAAACCTCATGATCTTGGCCTCCACTTTCTGCATTTTTCTTGACATTCTGGTCTTCCAAACTCCCATCACAATGGCCCATTAAGCTCCGCTTATAGCATGCTAGGATTTGTCCAGCCCAAAGTTCCAAATTCAACTACATTGCCTCATACAATCAAGTTCTGAAGTCCTAAAAACCACATGGTCAGGTTTATCCTAACAAATGACCTGCTTCTCAGTACCAGTTTTTCTGTATTAATTACTTTCTCATTGTTGCAATAAGATACCTGACCTTAACCCATGTAATGGTACTACACTTAGAAGGATCTCCCCACTTCAATTAAATCAATCGAGATAATCGCTCACAGATCTGCCTAGAGATTTGTTTCCATAGTGATTCTGAATCCCATCAAGTTTATAATCAAGATGAGGCATCACGGGACTCCTAATAGCTATCCAGGAACACTTGCAATGACTCAAAGACTTTTTCCTTCCCCATCCTTGTTAAAGGTTACACTGCCACCTGGTCACACTAAGACTTTAACCCATGAGCCTTTGACGGACACTTACGATCCAACAGCAGCCAAAACTTAAGAGATTCTAGGTGGTGACAGCAGATGTTACACCTCTGTATCTGTAAGCTATGGGTAACAATGTATAATTGGGGAGCTAGGGACATGGCACAGCCAGTAAATCTATTGCTATGTAAGCATGATGAGTTCAACTTCTAGAATCCACATTTTTTTAAATAAAGCGGGATGCCTCAGCATACATCTGTAATCTCAGAGCTGGGGAGGCAGAAACTCCAGGGTTGGTTGAGAGACCTTGTATCAAAAAATAAGGTAAAACAGGTTGGCAAGATAGTTCCATGGGTAAAGGCAGCTGCTGGGTAAGCCTGATGACATGAGTTTAGGTCACAGGACACAGGTACAAGTGAAAGAGAAGAACCAATCCCACAAAGTCATCATCTGTCTCCATATGCATGTCACAGCATGTATACCCACATACATGAATGTGAGAGAGTGAATGCACACACACACACAGACAATAATAATGAAGCTTTAATTTAAAAATAAAGTAAGGGAGAGAGCACCTGTGGAGGGTATTTCACATCAACCCCCAGACTCTGCATGTTCCATATGCACCCACACAGGCAGAATATAAAACTGTTTTTAGAACCTAACCAGAGATGCATTTTCAATTTCATTGTTATAAATAAATCACATCTTAACACATATATCTCTGTTCTGCCTAGTTTTATGTCAAAAACCAAGAAAGTCCAAGAAGAAATTACATCAATTTATTCAACAAGAAGGGAGTTTAAGTTCACAAATGATCTGATAATTTATCTATTCCTACCCTAAGAATTCCTTAAATAAACAAAAAAAATTGTCAAGAAGATTTTATGTCCAGTAAATTTGAGGCAGTGTCTCATGGAGTCCAAGCTGCCTAGAACTCATGATGTAGCCAAAGATGACTTTGAACTCGTGATCCCCTCCCTTCTTTTCCCAAGTTCTGGGATTATAGATGTGCATTTGATTTGAACCCTTGCATGCTATGAAAGCAAACTAGCAACAGAGCCACACCCTTGTTTTCAATATCTTAAAAATAAGCATAAATCATGAACACATAATCTGCTATGTGTTAGGAAACAAGAGTGAATGAGCTCCCTCTAAATGACACCCTAATATCAGCTGTGGCTTAGAACAGGAGTCAAACCTGTAATGAAGACTACAGTTGCTGCCTCGATCTCCCAGTCTCTTCTGACACATGGTGGGACAAACTACATAATTTCAGAAGCACCCCCAAAGCACCAGCCAGAGAAGCACTCCTTCCCTCCCACACCTGCTGCCTCAGCTCCTTTGTGACCAAAGAAGTAAACAATGCTTAGATTTGTATGATTTCAGTGATTTTGCTCACACAATCTTCTCTGTACACTTCTGCTCTATCTCATGGGTAAGACAAGGCCTAATGTCAGAGGCTGAGATCACAGGCTGCTATCCAAAACTTCACATACTTATGGGGCAGAACAGCCAACAGTACGAGCTGGCTGGTTAGGCATGGTGGTGCATACCTGTGATCCCAACAAGCCAGAGGTGGAAGCAGAAGGAAGGACTGCCACATGTTTGAGGCTAGCCTAGAATACACAGTGAGTTCAAGGTTCAAGGAGAGCCTGGGCTATATATCAAGGCCCTGTCTTGGAACGAAAGTGGCCACAGCAACACTGCACTGTGGGAAAGTGACTGAGCTGCTACTACAGCTTTACCTTTTCAGGTCTAACAAGCTTCCCGGAACTCCTTTATTCTTACTGTCTAGTCCTGGTGAATGGAATAATTTAGGCTCATGTTCCAGAACCCTTGAACCACACAGGCTCTGGACACTGAATTCCTATTAAGTCATTAATTGCTAGGAGTCTGGTTTATCAAGACTATAAGACAATTATGGTCAAGATAGCTGGAAATACTACAAGGCATTACATTATTTCTAATTCTCACAATTGTACCATATGTTACTACCAGGTGGCAAATTAATAAACTAGAAGGTTGAAGGGTTAACTCAGTGGTGGAGCATTTTCCTAGCAAACGTGAGACCCTGAATTTGACCCTTAGTGTCACCAACTGGATGAAGGTCTTCTACTAGCTCTGGACAGAAATCATGAATATGCAAAGTGCAGCTCCTTCAGTGCTGGTAGCTCTGTGCATGGAATGGCAGTAGCTGCTCCAAACTTGTGAGTGCCAACAGCCCTCAGCACCTAGTGTTACCATACATGGAGAGCACTAGCAGCCAAGCTGCAGCCATTCCAACAGGCCCTTCAGCAGGTGGAGCCAGGAACTCTCAGGAGGTCTTCAGATGGACCTCTCCCAGCAGTTGGAGCCTGTAGCTCTTCCAGAATCCTTGCCCTCTTCTGTCTCAGGTCTCTGCAGCTCGTCTCCCTCCCTTTCCCTTTCAACAGTCTCTGCCTACAGCCACTCTCAGGATATCTCCAAACTCCCCTACTGCTAGCTGTGCTTGGAGCTAGCAGCCTCTTGTGTTGTCTGCTCTCACACAACCATCTTGGTTCACTCTACCTAAAAGACCACAGGCATGCAATATCCACCTGCAGGAGGCTTTACTGAAGCTATGCTGTAGCATGAGGGCAGTGTGTAGGTCTCTGTATTGACCTGAGGATAATCAGAGGAGGCTGCTTAGGCAGGCAAGCATGTGCACAGCCTCCTATCTGCCAGTCACATTTTCCTTAGTCACCATACTCTGGGTGGGGAGGTGCACTGGGCCTGCCTGTCCTGGGGGTCATGGGTGGGGAGGTTCACTGAGCCTGCCTGTCCTGGGTGTCATGAGTGGGGAGGTGCTCTTCATGGGCTGTAGTGAGACTTCTGCAATAAGTGGAGACATATGGAAAGGGTAGGATCATCAAAGGTTGTCAAGGCCAAGTGCATTTTCCAGAGTCATAGTAGAATATCTACAATGATAAAAGCTGAAGCAAAAACTGTTAAGGTAGTTGTTAATATGGTGGCCGCTGGCACAGATATAGCAGTCATGACAGCTGGTGAGGTCTCTGTGGCTTCAGTGAAGTCTCCTTGGGCTTCCCATAACTAAAGTCATGTCAGGGTGTTTAAAAATGAAACACAGTTTTGCTATGTAGTCATTGAGTATTTAAAGCAAACAACTCACCAGATCTCAAAAACAGGGACTTTTGACTGACAGTTCCTACTCCTGCAAAAACAACAGTTGCTACTGACTGATGATGAAGTGGTTTGAAAGAAAATGGCCCCCAAATAGAGTGGCACTATTAGGAGGTGTGGCCTTGTGGAGTAGGTGTGGTTTTGTTGGAGAAGTGTGTCACTGTGTAGGTGGGCTTTGAGGTCTCATATATGCTCAAGATACCGCACAGTGTCTCAGACAACTTCCTGTTGCCTGTAAGATGTGTAACTCTCAGCTACCTCTCCAGGACCATGTCTGCCTGCACAGCATCATGTCCTACCATGATGATAATGAACTGAACCTCTAACTGTAAGCTGCCACCTCAATTAAATGTTTTCCTTTATAAGGATTGCCATGGTCATGGTGTCTCTTCACAATAGAAACTCTAACTAAGACAGATGAGACTTCAGTTAGAAATGTGTTCACAGCCCAGCCAGATGCAGGACTGAGAAAATGACAGTAACACTGCAATACAGCCTTGGTCCCTACCTACCCTGGGGCAAATGCCTCTTTGGTTGTGCCTGGGCCACATCTGACAGCTGTCAATCTCATAGCTGAGCTAGTCACTTTGACCAACCTTGACAGCTTCTGTCATTTTAAAAGAAATAAAAAGCATCAAAAAGTGCTTGAAACTAAGACTAACATAAATTAACATATTATGAGGTAAATTCTGTCCAGTATTGAAATGGGAAAAGGAAGTGTCCTTTGGTGTGCATAGCTGAAGAGCTAGTGGTTCTGGGTCCACATCTCATGAATTAAAAGAATAAAGGACGAGTTTTTGAGTTCTATTCTTATAGAAAGAAGAAAAAAATGAAAGATTTATGGCCAAAAGCAGAGCTCCAGAGAGTTAAGCAAAGCTCAGAGGGGACTCCAAGAGAGGGGGGGAAATGTTTTAAGCTGGCTGTGCAGGATTTCAAACAGTATTTAAGGAAGGAACTGGACAAAGTCTGAGGCCATTTCTAATGAGACTGGTTAATGCTCTGAGTATTGTATAAATTAAGCCAATGAAGGACCCATGTGCTCTATGCATGTTAACTGAAGCAAGGAAATGATGTGTTCTGGCCATTTAATTAGGGGAGTTGACATGCTTTGAAACCTGTAGGTGTGGAGGAAGCCCTGAATGAATGAAGTCCTGAGTGGACATGTATTTTGACCCATGTGTGGCCATGTTGTGGACTAAGTGACCCATGGCAAAGCTGTTACCCATATGGACCAGGCTCAAAATGAATGGCAAAGCCTTCCCCAGGAGTGCCAGTATGAGTATTTATGAATGACTGATTAGGGTGTACAAAGACTAGCAACTGTGTTTCCTCCTCCCAGACTGCTCTCCTAAAGAGACCTCCTACCCAAAGTAGCCCCTCCCTCTGTGCTGTACATAATAAACTCTCTGAGGTTCCAAATCTTGGCAGTAGCCATAGGGGTAGTGGAACCCTATTCAATCCCAGCTTCACTATACTGTATCTGTGTGTCTGTCCTTTCAACATTCCTTGGCTGCCCCTAGCCAGGGTTCTAAGAAACACCTTCTGCCCACCTCTGACACACCTTGCTGGCTATTAGTCCAGAAAAACATTTCGAGTGGTGTTGACCTTGCCAGAGTCCCTGGTCCTAGCCCTTGGCAGGGTCTGCTCCCAGTTAATAGAAATATGCTCTTTTTGTTCTCATGTTTGCATGACCAGATTGTAGCTTATCTCAGCAGCGAACCAACCCTATCACAGCAACCAAGAGGTAACTGTAGTCTTTCCTGGTTACCTCAGACTTGGTTCCTTGAGTATGGGGGTCTGAGTGGTCTCCTTTCTGGAATAGGTGGTACTTCTGGTAAAAAGCCACTATTACTTACAATTGAGTCTGTTACTATTAGCTACATCAGATGCAAAAATATGTTAAAAGATGTCATTATCTTACCAGAGCCCTGGCCTTCTCACCTGGTTACCCACCTCCCCCCAGTTAGTGCTTATCCACCTGCATCTGGTTAGCTCATACCCAGCTGCACCTGGTTAGCTCATTCCCAGCTGCACCTGGTTAGCTCACACCCACTGCAGCCTGTTTAAGTTCTCATCTCTAGTGTCCTGCCCTTATAATGCATTCACATTGCATCAGTGCTTGACTCCCCCCAGCTGAATGCCTTTCAGGAAAGTCAAGTCTCTCTCAATCTGTCTCACTGACAACCCACATGTGAACACAAACTCACACACATATGCATATGCATACACACATGCACACACACACACACACACACACACACACACACACACACACACACAC
>CABHPR010132346.1:10915-50993 GCA_902168415.1 Peromyscus melanophrys | reverse complement strand
CACACACACACACACACACACACACACACACACACACACACACACACACACACAGGTTCCAGAGAGATTTTTGCTCCTTTTGTTTAAATCAAACACTATAATCAGCAAGTGTGAGCTCTCCATCTTCTTTTCTGAAAATAAATGAACCTGATTGCCCTGAAGGACACTGAGTCAACAAAAACAGTAATGTCTATGATTTTCTTAACTTTGCTTTTTATGTAAAGCAGATATACAGATCCTCACCAAAGAAGTGAGGGAGTCCAGAGCAGGCCACACTGACTGTCCAACCTCACTGTGTAGCCTAGTGGGACCTCTTTCTTTTTCCAACATTCAGAGACACTAATGGGTATATTTCTATCACACGTGATGTGTGAGGTATAAAACACACTATCAGTGCAATGGTACTGCAACATACGGCAAAGCTCCCAAAAAAAACTATTTTACAACTGTCCTTAATATGGTTGCTGAAAAACAAGTCAAAAATGGTGGAATGGATCTGAATGTGCACTATTTAATAAAGTAATTACAGACAATACTGACTGAGGTCAATTACTTGGCACATACCCACTGTGTGTCTAGCATGGATCACAACTTCTGAATTTGTGTCTCCATCTATCATTAACAGAAAGTTTTTCATTGTATAATTGGAATCTTATATTACATGTTGAGGGCAACACAATATTAAATGACAATAGCAAAGAAATAATCACTTGTAAAATCCAGGCAAAACTTAAAACAGAAAACCTTTTGTGGAGGCTCATATATGAATCTGTTAAGGTGAACTAAAAGTTTAAAAAATATGAAGATAAGCAGTATACATATAGCTACAATTTACAAAGTCAGTATGAAATAGACATCAATTATAAAACACAGCTGTACTAAAAATGACATCAAGGATTATTTGTTATTCAAATGATATTTTTCTATTACTAAGTGAGGTTTGTAACAAAAACACTTCACGAAGGTATGATGAGCCATAATGGAAATGTTCTTTGCCTTGATTGCATCGATGTCAATTTGTGGGCCAATGAACATCAGGCCTACTATTCTTATCAGTTTCCTAAGCAGAGTTGAAAGCAATATGGTCTGTGTGTATAGGAAGCACAGGTTTTTTTTTCAGCAATGCAGACCGAACCCAGGGTCATGCGCTTGGTAGGCAAGCAATCTACCACTGAGCTAAATCCCCAACCCCTAAGGATTTATCTTTTATTTTTTTGTTTTTGTTTTTGTTTTTGTTTTTGTTTTTTGAGACAGAGTTGCTCTGTGTAGCTTTGCACCTTTCCTGGAACTAGCTTTGTAGACCAGGCTGACCTGGAACTCACAAAGATCCACCTGACGCTGCCTCCCGAGTGCTAGGATTAAAGGTGTACACCACCACTGCCTGTGGAAGCACAGTTCTTTTGTTCTGAGCAAGCTCACTGTTCTGGCTACATTGGAAAAACAGTAAAGAGAAGAGTGCTTCTTTTTCTAAAACAGAGCGTGTTTCTTATAAGGGAACTAGGTGTTGAATTCCCTTTCATAAATGTAGTTTAACCACATGCTTTCTCTGGTCCTACAAACAACAGTTCTTTTCTGGTAAGCAAAGTCATTATTGGGCTCCCATTGACATACACAGTGGAAATAACACTTGTGTCTATTCCCAGAAAGTACAATGCATTGGATGTAAGAGAAGCTACTGGTCTTACCAGTTTCCTAAGCAGAGTTAAAAGCGATATGGAGTTTCTGTGTAGGAAGCACAGTTCTTTAGTTCTGAGCAAGCTCACTGTTCTGGCTGCATTGGAAACACACTAAAGAGAAGAGTGCTTCTTTCTCAAAAACAGAGTATGATTCTTGTAAGGGAACTCGGTGGTCAATTCCCCATAATAAGTGGAGTTGAACCACATGCTATCTCTTGTCCTATGAACAACAGTTCTTTTCTGGTAAGCAGAGTCACTATTGGGCTTCCATTTACATACACAGTAGAAATACCACTTGAGTTTAACCACTGGCTGTCTCTTGTCCTATGCACAGCAGATCTTTTCTGGTAAGCAAAGTCACTGTTGGGCTCCCATTGAGATACACAGTTGGAAATACCACTTGAGTCTGTTCCCAGCAAGTACAGTGCATTGGATGAAAGAGAAGTTACTATTCTTTTTTTTTAAGTTCATGTTATTTATTTAAGCCATCTCCTCTTATAAGCAAAGGGATGGAAGATTTGTGTAATGGTCACCTTTTGATACAAGGAAAGATGCGCTTTCATGGTCCACATACAGAATAATGGTCCACACCAGTGCTGTGGTCCCTTGCCGTCTGGGGGAAGGTCCAGGTTCTCTTTACTCGTCTTCATAGCCAGTCAGAAGTGGGTTCATATGAGGGTTGTGGAACAGGGTATGGTTATCTTCTCCCCAGGGGAAGGGCTTGGTCCTGATGCGGAGATGGGGGTAGGCAATGAACTCAGCTCTCTCGTGCTTTCCGCGCTGTGACGTGAAGAAGGTGTTGAGCATGCTCACTGCCACCCTGGGCAGCGCCACAAAGTAGGTGAGTACCTTCCACATGCGACCTGAACCCTCCTCATCGTGGGGGCCACTCGACATGGGCCACCCCACCCATGGGAGGGCCTGGCCCAGCAGCCCAGACACCCGAGACGCACACACCGCCGCCACCATCTTGGAACTAGTTACTGTTCTTATTAGTTTCCTAAGCAGAGTTGAAAGAGATATCACCTGCATCTCAGAAAAGTACAGTTCTTTGGTTCTGAGCAAGCTTCCTCTTCTGGCTGCGTGGAAACACAGTAAAGAGAAGAGTGCTTCTTTCTTGAACACAGAGTGTGTTCCTTTAAAGGGAACTCATTGTTCAATTCCCCTGTCCTAAACTGAGTTTAACCACATGCTGTCTGTTTTCCTATAAACAGCAGTTTTCTTCAGGTAAACAAAGTCACTGTTGGGCTCCCATTGACATACACAGTGGAAATACCATTTGCGTATGTTCCAGCAAATACAGTGCATTGGATATAAGAGAAGCTACTGTTCTAATCAGTTTCCTAAGCAGAGTTGAAAGAGATATCGCCTCAGTCTTGAAAAAGCATAATCTTTTGTACTGAGCAAGTTCCCTCTTCTGGCTACATTGGAATCACAATATAGAGAAGAGTGCTTCTTTCTCGAACACAGAGTATGTTTCCTCTAAGGGAACTTTGGCATGAATTCCCCTTATTAAACTGAGTTTACCTACTGGCTGTCTCTTGTCCTATGCACAGCAGTTCTTTTTTTCCCATTTTTTATTTTATTTTATAATTTAATTTAACCCTCCCCCCCCCCCCGCCCTTCCCCTCAGCCCAACCCCCATTCCCATCTCCTCCAGGGCAAAGACTCCCCTGGGGATTCAGCTCAACCTGGTAGATTCAGTCCAGGCAGGTCCAGTCCCCTCCTCCCAGGCTGAGCCAAGTATCCCTGTATAAGCCCCAGGTTCCAAACAGCCAGCACATGCACTGAGGGCAGGTCCCGGTCCCACTGCCTGGATGCCTCCCAAACAGATCAAGCTAATCAACTGTCTCACTTATCCAGAGGCCTGATCCAGTTGGGGGCTCCTCAGCTATTGGTTCATAGTTCATGTGTTTCCATTTGTTTGGCTGTTTGTCCTTGTGCTTTTTTCAATCTTGGTCTCAACAATTCTCGCTCATACAAACCCTCCTCTTTCTCGCCAATTGGACTCCTGGAGCTCCACCTGGGGCCTGGCTGTGGATCACTGCATCCAGTTCCCTCAGTCATTGGATGAGGTTTCTAGCACGACAATTAGGGTGTTTGGCCATCCTATCACCAGAGTAGGTCAGTGGGACAGGACCTCTGTTGGTCTTTTCTGTGTCGAACACACAGATTGCAAGCCCAGTGCCACTTTGAGATCTTTGGCACCAGTTAACCCTGCAGCTCACACACGATTGAGCCTGTATGATAATGAGTATTCAGAGACGGGTAATGCTTGGGGGGTGCTCACCAACCTAAGACAGAGCACCTGTGTGGCCTGCACAGCAGTTCTTTTTTGGTAAGCAATGTCACTATTGGGCTCCCATTGACATACACAGTGCAAATACAACTCACGTCTGTTCCCTGAAAGTACAGTGCATTGGATGTAAGAGAAGTTACTGTTCTTATCAGTGTCCTAAGCAGAGCTGAAAGAGATATCGCACAGTTCTTTGGTTGTGAGCAAGCTCCCTCTATTGGCTGTATTGGAAACACAGTAAAGAGAAGAGTGCTGCTTTATTGAACAGAGAATGTCTTTCTTGTAAGAGAAGTCATTGTTCAATTTTCACTCCTAAATTGAGTTTAACCACATGCTGTCTCTTGTCCAACAAACAGCAGTTCTTTTCTGATAATCAAAGTCATTGTTGGGGTCCCATTTACATACACAGTGGAAATACCACCTACATCCATTCCCAGTAAGTACAGTGCATAGAATGTAAGAGAAGCCACTCTTCTTAACAGTTTCCTAAGCAGAGTTGAAAGAGATATCACCTGGGTCTCAGAAAAGCACAGTTCTTTTGTTCTTGGCAAGCTCACTCTTCTGGCTACACAGGAAACACAGTAAAGAGTGCTTCTTTCCCTAACACAGAGTGTGGTTCTTGTAAGGGAACTCAGGGTTGAATTCCCCTTCCTAAACTGAGTTTAACCACATGCTGCTCTTGTCCTAAGCACAGAAGTTCTTTTCTGGTAAGCAAAGTCACTGTTCGGCCCTAGTTTAAATACACAGATCAAATACCCCTCGCATCTGTTCCTAGCACATACAGTGCATTGGATGTAAGAGAAGGTACTGTTTTTGTGAGTTTCCTAAGCAGAGTTGAAAGAGATATCACCTGTCTTTCAGAAAAGCACAGTGTTTTTTTTCCTCAGCAAGCTCCTTCTTCTGGCTGCATTGGAAACACAGTAAAGAGAATAGTGCTTCTTTCTTGACCACAGAATGTGTTTGCTGTAAGGGAACTTGGGGTTGAATTCCCTTTCATAAACTGAATTTAACCACATGCTGTCTCTTTTCCTATGAACAGCTGTTCTTTTCTGGTAATCAAAGTCACTGTTGGGATCCCATTGACATACACAGTGGAAATACCACTCGTGTCTGTTTCCAGGAAGCACAGTGCACTGGATGTAAGAGAAGCTTTTGTTCTTATCAGTTTCCTAAGCAGAGTTGAAAGAGATATCGCCTGGGTCTCAAAAAAGCACAATTCTCTTGTACTGAGCAAGCTCCCTCTTCTGGCTGCATTGGAAACACAGTTAAGAGAAGAGTGCTTCTTTACCAAACACAGAGTGTGTTTCTTAAAGGGAACTCAGGGTTGAAATCCCCTTCCTACACTGAATTTAACCACATGCTGCCTCTTGTCCTATGTATAACAGTTCTTTTCTGGCAAGCAAAGTCACTCTTGGGCTCCCATTGAGATACACAGTGGAATTACCACTCCTGTCTGTTTCAGCAAGTACAGTGCATTGGTTTTAAGAGAAGCTTTTGTTCTTATCAGTTTCCTAAGAAGAGTTGAAAGAGATATCGCCTGCATCTCAGAAAAGTACAGTTCTTTGGTTCTGAGCAAGCTTCCTCTTCTGGCTGCATTGGAAACACAGTAAAGAGAGAAGAGTGCTTCTTTCTCAAATAAAGAGTGAGTTTCTTGTAAGGGAACTCTGTTAAATTCATCTTCATAAGCTGAGTTTAAACACATGTTGCCTCTTGTCCTATCACAGCAGTTCTTTTCTGGTAAGCAAAGTCACTGTTGGACCCCCCCCCCCCTCACATATACAATCGAAATAACATTTGCGTCTGTTCCCAGCAAGTACAGTGCATTGGATGTAATAGAAGTTCCTGTTCTTATCAGTCCTAAGCAGCGCTGAAAGAGATATTGCCTGGGTCTCAGAAAAGCACAGTTCATTTGTTCTGAGCAAGCTCCTTCTTCTGGCTGCATTGGAAACACCTGTAAAGGGAAGTGTGCTTCTTTCTAAATCACAGAATGTGTTTCTAGTAAGGAAACTCAGGGTTGTATTTTCCTTCCTAAACTGAATTTATCCATATGCTGTCTCTTGTCCTATGAACATCAGTTCTTTTCTGGTATACAAAGGCACTGTTGGGCTCCCATTGACATACACAGTGGAAATACCGCTGGTATCTCATCCCAGCAAGTACAGTCAATTGGATGTAAGAGAAGCTCCTATTCTTATCAGTTTCCTTAGCAGAGTTGAAAGAGTTATCCCCAGAGTCTCAGAAAAGCACAGTTCTTTTGTTCTGAGCAAGCTCACTCTTCTGGGCTGCATTGGAAACACAGTGAAGAGAAGAGTGTTTATTTCTCAAACACAGAGCATGTTTCTTGTAAGGGAACTCGGTCTTCAATTCCCCTTCCTAAACTGAGTTTAACCACATGCTGTCTCTTGTCCTTTGAACAGCAGTTCTTTTCTGGTAAGCAAAGATATTGTTGTGGTCCCAATGACATATAAAGTAGAAGTAATACTTGTGTCTGTTCCCAGGAATTACAGTGCATTGCATGTAAGAGAAGCTACTGTGCTTATCAGTTTCCTAAGCAGAGTAGAAAGAGATATCTCCTGGGTTAGGGAAAAGAACAGTTATTTTCTTCTGAGCAAGCTCCCTCTTCTGGCTGCATTGGAAACACAGTAAAGAGAAGAGTGCTTCTTTCTTGATCACAGGGTGTGTTTCTTGCATGGGAACTCGGTGTTCAATTCCCCTTCAAAAACTGAGTTTAACCACATGCTGTCTCCTGTCCTATGAACAGCAGTTCTTTTCTGGTAAGCAAAGTCACTGTTGGGTTCCCATTTACATTCACAATGGAAATACCACTTGCTTCATTTCCCAGCAAGTACAGTGCTTTGTATGTAAGAGAAACTACAGTTCTTTTGGTTTCCTAAGCAGAGTTGAAAGTGATATTGTCTAGGTCTTGGAAACGCACATTTCTTTTGTTCTAACCAAGCTCTCTGTTCTGGCTATATTGGAAACACCTTAAAGAGAAGAGTGCTTCTTTCTTTTTTTTTTAATTTTATTTTTCTTTATTAAGAAATTTTCTAGTCACTCCTTGTGCTATCCACAGATCTACTCCTCCTCCTTCCTCCCACCTCCCACCCCCTTTCCCAAGCCACCCCGCATTCCCACTTCCCCCAATCGAGGTCTCCCATGGGGAGTCAGCAGAGCCCAGCATGATGAGCCTAGGCAGGTCCAAGCCCTTTACCACTGTACCAAGGCTATGCATGGTGTCACACCACAGGCACTGGATTCCCAGATGCCTGCCCATGCACCAGAACAAATCCCGATCCCCATGCCTGGGTGCAGAACAAACAGTTTGAGCCAAACAACCGTCTTCCATGTCCAGAGGGCCTAGTCCAGTCCCACGGGGGATCCACAGCCACCAGTCCACAGTTCATGGGTTTCTACTAGTGTGGTCCATCATCTCTGTGCATCTTCCCATCATGATCTCAATGTCCCTTGCCTTCAGTAAGTCTCCTCTCTCTCATCAATTGGATTCCCAGAACTCAGCCTGGTGCCTGCCCATGGATCTCTGTATCTGCCTCCATCTGTCACTGGACAAAGGCTCTATGATGACAGCTAGGTTATTTGCTAGGCTGGTCACCAGAGAAGACCGGTCCAGGCACCCTCTGGACCCCTGCCAGCAGACCAAGGTAGGGTCAACCCTGTGGATTTCTGAGAGCCTCCCCAGCACACTGCCTCTTCCTATTCCCATGATGTCATCATCTATCATGGTATATTCCTCCCTGCCCTCCCACTCTGTCCCTGCTCCAGCTTGACCCTTCCATTTCCCTATGTTCTCATTCCCCACTCCTTGCCCTCTGCCAGCCCACCACAACCAGTCCACTCATGTAGATCTCATCTACTTCTCCTTCATTGGGTCATTCATGTGTCCCTCCTAGGGTCTTTTCCTGTTAGCTAGCCTCTCTGGCTATTCCTTCCCTCACATTTAGTATCCACTTATGAGTGAGTACATACTATGTTTGTCCTTCTGAGTCTGGGTTACCTCACTCAAGATGATATTTTCTAGATCCATCCATTTGCCTGCACATTTCATGATATCATTGTTTTTTACTGCTGAGTAGTACTCCATTGTGTATATGTGCCATATTTTCTTTATCCATTCTTGATTTGAGGGGCATCTATGCTGTTTCCAGGTTCTTGCTATTATGAATAGTGCTGATATGAACATAGTTGAGCATGTGTCCTTGTGGTAAGATTGAATATTTTATGGGTATATGCCCAAGAATCGTATAACTGGGTCTTGAGGAAGACTTATTCCCAATTTTCTGAGAAACCGCCATACTGATTTCCAGAGTGGCTGTACAAGTTTGCATTCCCACCAACAGTGGAGGAGTGTTCCCCTTGCTCCACATCCTCTCCAACATAAGCTGTCTTCAGTGTTTTTGATCTCAGCCATTCTGACAGGTATAAGATGTTATCTCAGAGTTGTTTTGATTTGCATTTCTCTGATGACTAAGGATGTTGAGCAATTCCTTAAATGTCTTTCAGCCATTTCAGATTCTTCTGTTGAGAATTCTCTGTTAAGCTCTGTAGCCCATTTTTTAAATTGGATTGTTCAGTATTTTGATGTCTATCTTTCTGAGTTCTTTATATATTTTGGAGATCAGCTCTCTGTCAGATGTGGGGTTGGTGAAGAACTTTTCCCATTCTGTAGGCTGTTGTTTTGGTCTAATTGACCATGTCCTTTGCTCTTCTCAGTTTCAGGAGGTCCCATTTATTGATTGTCTCTCTCAGTGTCTGCGCTACTGGTGTTATATTTAGGAAGTAGTCTCCTCTGCCAATTCATTCCAGACTACTTCCTACTTTCTCTACTATCAAGTTCAGTGTAACTGGATTTATGTTGAGTTCTTTGATCCACTTGGACTTGAGTTTTGTGCATGGCAACATATATGGATCTATTTGCAATCTTCTGCATGTTGACATCCAGCTATGCCAGCACCATTTGTTCAAGATGCTTTCTTTTTTCCATGGTACAGTTTTGGTTTCTTTGTTGAAAATCGTATGTTCATAGGTGTGTGGATTAATGTCAGGGTCTTCAATTGGATTCCATTGGTTCACATGTCAGTTTTTATGCCAGTACCCAGGTGTTTTTATTACTATAGCTGTATAGTAGAGATTGAAGTCGGGGATTGTGATGCCTCCAGAGGTTGCTTTTTAATACAGGATTCTTTTAGCTATCCTCGGTTTTTTGTTTTTCCATATAAATTTAAGTATTGTTCTTTCCAAGTCTGTGAAGAATTGTGTTGGTATGTTGATGGGGATTACATTGAATCTGTAGATTGCTTTTGATAAGACTGTCATTTTTACTATGTTGATTCTACCTATCCATGAGCATGGGAGATCCTTCCATTTTCTGATATCTTCTTAAATTTCTTTCTTCAGAGACTTAAAGTTCTTATCATACAGGTCTTTCACTTGCTTAGTTAGAGTTACCTCATGGTATTTTATATCATTTGTGGCTATTGTAAAGGGTGATGGTTTGCTGATTTCTTTCTCAGCCCATTTTTAATTTGTATATAGGAGGGCTACTGATTTTTTTGAGTTGATCTTGTATCCTGTCACTTTATTGAAGGAGTTTATCAGCTGTAGGATTTTTGGGGTCACTTATGTATACTATCATATTGTCTGCAAATAATGAAAGTTTGACTTCTTCCTTTCCAATTTGTTTCCCCTTGATCTCCTTTTGTTGTCTTATTTCTCTAGCTACAACTTCAAGTACTATATTGAGTAAGTATGGGGAGAGTGGACAGCCTAGTCTTGTTCCTGATTTTAGTGGAATTGCTTTGAGTTTCTCTCCATTTAATTTGATGTTTGCTGTTGGCTTGCTGTAAATTGCCTTTATTATGTTTATATATGTTCCTTGTATTCCTGATCTCTCTAAGACCTTTATCAAGAAGGGATGTTGGATTTTGTCAAAGACTTTTTCAGCATCCAATGACATGATCACATGGTTTTTTTCTTTCAATTTGTTTATATGGTGTATTACATTGACAGATTTTTGTGTGTTGAACCATCCTGCATCCCTGGGAGGAAGCCTACTTGGTCATGGTGGATAATTTTTTGATGTGTTCCTGTATTCAGTTAGCCAGTATTTTCTTGAGTATTTTTGCATCAATGTTCATGAGGGAGATTGCGCTATAATTCTCGTTCTTTTTTGCATCTTTGTGTAGTTTGGGTATCAGGGTAACTGTAGCCTCATAAAAAGAATTTGGTAATGTTCCTTCTGTTTCTATGATGTGGAACAATTTGAGGGGTATTGGTATTAGCTCTTCTTTGAAAATCTGGTAGAACTCTGTGCTGAAACCATCTGGTCCTGGGTTTTTTTTTTTTTTGTTGAGAGACTTTTAATGACTGATTCTGTTTCCTTAGGGGTTATTGGTCTATTTACATAGTTTATCTGGTCTTGATTTTACTTTGGTATGTGGTACCTATCCAGAAAATCGTCCATTTCTTTCAGATTTTCCAATTCTGTGGAGTACAGGTTTTTGAAGTATGACCTGATGATTCTTTGGATTTCCTCATTGTCTGTTGTTGTGTCCCCCTTTTCATTTCTGATTTTGTTAATTTGGATGTTCTTTCTCTGCTTTTTGGTTAATTTGGATAAGGGCTTATCTATCTTTTTGTTTTTCTCAAAGAACCAACTCTTCGTTTCATTGATTCTTTGTATTGTTCTCTTTGTTTCTATTTTATTGATTTCACCTCTCAATTAGATTATTTCCTGGCATCTGTTTCTCCTGGGTGAGTTTGCTTCTTCTTGTTCTAGAGCTTTCAGTTGTGCTGTTAAGTCACTAGTGCGAGATTTCTCCAACTTCTTTATGTGGGCATTTAGAGCTATGAATTTTCCTCTTAGCACTGCTTTCATGGTGTCCCATAAGTTAGGGAATGTTGTACATTCATTTTCATTGAATTCTAGGAAATCTTTAATTTCTTTCTTTATTTTTTCCTTGACCCATTGGTGATTCAATTGGGCATTATTCAGTTTCCATGAGATTGTAGACTTTTTGTAATTTTGTTGTTGTTGAAGTCTAACTTTAAGCCATGGTGTTCTGATAAGACACAGGAGATTATTTCAATTTTTTTGAATCTGTTGAGATTTGCTTTGTGACTAAGCATGTGGTTGGTTTTGGAGAAGGTTCCATGGGGTGCTGTAAAGAAGGTATATTCTTTCATCTTAGGGTGGAATATTCTGTAGATAATCTATTAAGTCTATTTGAGTCATAATGTCTGTTAGTTTTCTTATTTCTCTGTTAAGTTTCTGTCTGGCAGACCTGTCCATTGGTGAGAGTGGGGTGTTGAAGTCTCCCACTACTAGTGTATGGGGTTTTATGTGTGATTTAAGCTTTAGTAATGTTTCTTTTATGAATGTCGTTGCCCTTGTATTTGGGACATAAATATTCAGAATTGAGACTTCATCTTGTTGGATTTTCCCTGTGATAAAAATGTAGTGTCCTTCCCGATCTCTTTCAATTGATTTTAGTTTGAAGTCTATTTTATTAGATATTAGGACAGCTACACAAGCTTGCTTCTTAAATCCATTTGATTGGAATGTCTTTTCCTATCCTTTTATTCTGAGGTGGTGCCTGTCTTTGAAGTTGAGGTGTGTTTCTTGTATGCAGCAAATGGATGGATCTTGTTTTCATATCCATTCTGTTAGCCTGTGTCTTTTTATAGTTGAATCGAGACCATTGATATTGATGGATAATAATGACCAGTTATTGTTAATTCCTGTTATTTTTTGGTGGTAGTGTTGTATGTTTACCTTCTTTGGTATTTGTTGATATGGGACTATCTATTGGCTGTGTTTTCATGGGTGTATCTAACTTCCTTACATTGGGTTTTTCCTTCAAGTGTTTTCTGTATGGATGGATTTGTGGAGAGATATTGTTTGAATCTGTTTTTATCATGGAATATTTTGTTTACTCCGTCTATGTTGATTGAGAGACAGTCTGGGTTGGCATCCATGGTCTCTTAGTATCTGCATAACATCTCTCCAGGACCTTCTGGCTTTTAGAGTCTCCATTGAGAAAACAGATGTTATTCCTATGGGTCTGCTTTTATATGTAATTGGCCTTTTTCCTTTGTAGCTCTTAATATTTTTTCTTTATTCTGTATGTTTAACAGTTTCATTATTATGTGGTGAGGGGACTTTTTTTTTATTCAGTCTATTTGTTGTTCTGTAACCTTCTTGTATTTTTATAGACATTTCCTTCTTTAGGTTGGGAAAGTTTTCTTCTATGCTTTTGTTGAATATATTTTCTGTGCCTTTGAGTTGGTATTCTTCTCCTTTTTCTATCCTTATTATTCTTAGGTTTGGTCTTTTCATGGTGTCCCAAAATTTTCTGGACATTTTGGGTCATGACTTTGTTGGTTTTAGTGTTTCCTTTGACTGATGGATCTATTTCTTCTACCGTATCTTCAATGCCAGAGATCTGCTCTTCCATCTCTTGCATTCTGTTGGTTATACTTGCATCTGTAGTTCCTGTTCATTTACTCAGATTTTCCACTTCCAGCATTACCTCAGTTTGTGTCTTCTTTATTGACTCCATTTCAATTTTGAAATCTTGAACTGTTTCCCTCACTTGTGTAATTACTTTCTCTTGGCTTTCAAGACTTGAACTGTTTCCTTCATCTGTTTGATTGCTTTTTCTTGGCTTTCAAGGGATTTACTGATTTCTTCCCATTTTTTGTTTGACTTTTCCTCAAATTCTTTAAGGGAATTTTTCATTTCCTCTTTTAATATCTCAATAATCTTCTTAAGGTCATTTTTAAGGTTGATTTTGTCTATGTCTACTGTGTTGGGATGTTCAGGTCTTGCTGATGTAGGTTTTGATGGAGCCATATTTGTTTTTATATTGTTGACTGTATTTTTGCACTGGTGTCTACCCATCTCTTTCTCCGCTTGGTACAAGCAGTGTCTGTGTCTGAGGGAGCCTCTCTTGGTCTGATCAATAGTCTTGGTCCAGTGGGAGCTCTTGGTATCAGGGAGCAGCTCTTAGCCCAATTGGTGCTTGTAGGCTCTGTCTCAGGGAGTAGCTGCAATCCTGGCATGGGTGGGTTGGGAGAGGTAGGGCTTATGGGTTACAGGATGTGAGGAGGATAGTGGTAGACTGACCTGTCTGCAGGAGGCCTGCTGATTGACTTGAGACTGGGACTACAATGGGTGGTGGTATGAGGGCACAGCGTTGTGCCCTTGGGCCCCACCTAGACAAAGACTCACTTCTTGGTCCAATGGAGCACTGGCAGGCTCTCTCAGGGAACAGTTGCAGTCTCAGATGGTGGGTGGGATTTGGTGGAGGTGAGGCTTGTGGGTTATGGGTTCTGATGGGGGATGGTGGTAGTCTGATCTGCCTGCAGAAGGTCTGCCTGCTCAATAGCCTGTAACTGGGACTGCAATGGGTGGTGGTATAGGGGCACAGGGTTGTTCCCCTGGGCCCAAATTCTAGGGGCTGGGGTGTTCAGGTATGACGGTAACGTCTCACATCTTAGTCCAATTGGATGCTGGCGGGTTCTGTCTCAGGGAACAGTTGCAGTCTTGGAGAGTGGGTGGGTAAATATGAGTGTTTTAACACACGAGAAGTATATTCTCCAACAACCTGAAACACAGAAATTCAAGCTGAAGGTTTCCCTGGATCTGCTGATACCCTGAACATCTGAGTAAAATTGACTGGTTTCCCTGAGTGCCAAATTATGATTTCTCAGCAGTACTAGCTTCCATGTTCTCTATATTGGCCATCGGTCTTTCTAGTGATATCAGGTCCAACAATAATGACATTATCCACAAAGATCACCTCATAAAATTATACATTTTAAATCAGGAATCACAATTAACAGAGTCATCTGGGAGACACAAGTCTAGAGTCACTTATAACCTTTGTCAAGGTAAAGAAAATCGCAGGCCACTGTGACAGTCAGTAATGTCATTGTTGTCTTCAGAACTTGCTCCTTTATTTAGGAGATGAATATTGAGGTGTATGGCAGTACACAGATTAGAAGCTATCTGCTGTATTCAACTTTGCAACTGACATTCTGTAAAGTAGTAGAATGCAACCTATGTGACGTTATGGCTAACATGTTAGGTATAATTTCATGCATGAAATTAAATATATAATCAAGGCACATTTTTATCCTAAGATAAACTTCATTTATTCAGATCTACTCTGCTATTGTATGTTTTTTCAATGTTGAATCATTAATATGAAACCCTGATCCCTCCCTACATCCAGAGAAAAGATTCAGCCACTATTTATGTTTTCTTTGAATGTGAAGTATTGAATGCACCCCATTCATTTACCCTAAATACATAAATAATAATTAATATACGCCACACATCTTGTATAAACTGTTAATTTTTAATACTTTAAATGAAGTTTATCTTAGGATAAATGCAAAAATAAGGTACAGGTCATCAAAGAGACCATTAGGAGTGAAGATAAATTTAGATTCTTGTGATACAATTGTGTTTTTACTGAAACCTGGATGTAGTGCTAAGTCATCAGCCCTGGGAATATAGAGCAGGAAAAATGATCAGGGAGAAAAAGTTGAGATATATATGTATTGACAGGTTAGTCTAAAATATACACAGCAAATATGATGACAGATATCCATTTATAGTAGTGTGTCTATTTGACTATATGTGAAAAGTCAGTTTCTTTTGTTTTTTCCCTTGTACTCGATTTTCCTCACATTATGATTTCATGCACGTATACCTGTTTGTTCTGATAATCATGAGAAAAAGAATATAGAATGTGTGGTCAGGAATATATTCTATTACAATAACATTTTATTATTTTAATCTCAAATTTATATTTACTTTTGTGAAGCCCTAATTTAAATGATTAAAAGTAAACACTATATATATACATATATAGTGTTATATACATACACACTTATACATTACAACTTAGTAAGTAGATACATATTTATTACAAGGTATATATACATATTACATTAAAATATTTTTCTTCAGATCAATACATATTAATTCATATGAGCACAATGACTAGTTTCCTTGTCAGGTACATTTTCATGTTATTTTATAACTGTACCACAATATCCCCTCTAAGAGACTACAAACATAGAATCTCTCTACTCATCTGTGAGCATAATTTTTTCAAATATACTTAAAGGTAAAGTTGACATGACAAGTCAAAGTGGCATTTGAAAAATACAATTACAATTTTATATGTTGTTTTCAGAAACTGAAACAAATGTATGCTTCCTCCTATTCCCTTGAGCCATCCTTGTGACTTAGCTTCTATGGGTCTGTGGATTGTAGCATAGTTCTCATTTATAGCTAATATCCACTTATAAGTGAGTATGTGCCATGTTTGTCTTTCTGGGTCTAGTTTACCTTACTCATGATGATCTTTTCCAGTTCTGTCCATTGCCCACAAATTTCATGATGTTACTGTTTTTATCAGCTCAGTAGTACTCCATTGTGATAATGTACCACAATTTCTTCAGTCATTGATTGGTTGAAAGGCACCTAAGTTGTTTCCAGTTTATGTCTATATGTCTATTACAAATAAAATTGCTATGAACATAGTTGAACAAGTACCCTTGTGATATGGTGGAACATCCTTTGGGATTATTTCCAGGAGTGGTATAGCTGGGTATAGCTGGGAGTGGTATAACTACATCTATTCCTAATTTTCAGAGAAACCAACATATTGATTTCCAAATCAAATTGTCCAAAGTGGATGTAAAATTTTGCACTCCCACAAGCATTTTTAAGTTTTTCCCCAACATCACATTCTCACTAGCATGAACTGTCCCTTGAGTTTTGTTTTTATTTTTTTAAGCCATTCTGACATGTGTAAAACAGAATACCAGTGTTCTTTTGATTTGCCTTTGCCTGATGGTTAAGAATCTTGAACTTTCATTAAGTGATTCTAGGCCATGTGAGATTCTTTTGTTGAGAATCTCTGTTTAGGTTGTACCACATTTTTAACTGGATTATTTGGTTTCTCAATGTCTAGTTTCCTGAGTTTTAATATATTTTGTATATCAGCCCTTTGTCAGATGTGGAGTTGGTGAAGATCTTTTCCCATTCTGTAGACTGCTGTTTTGTCCTTTTGATAGTGTCCTTTGCCTTACAGAAAGTTTTCAGGTTCATAAAGAATATATTCCTTGATAATTTTGACTTCATAATGTTTCTAATTAGATGCCTTCTTTCTAATAAAAATGTTTCATGTTAAAGGACATAACATTTGCTATGTGGTTATTATAAAAATTCTCATAATATTATGTTCAATTCAAATAGTTTTTATATTTTTTGTGAAAATAAAAATATGAATTACAAGATTAATCAAAAGCCTTCCATTCTTATCTTTATTTTTCATTTTTTCTCATTTATACTCACAGTCTAAAAACATAAGTATGTCAAATTTTCTACTCCATTTACCTTTATTAGTAATATGAACTGCATGTCATTCAATGTTCCCTGATATATCAATGGCTTAAACTCCCATTAATTTTTCCAGTCTTTCATATTATCCTTTTTACTGAATTTCTAACGTATTCTATCACTTGATTTTTTTCAATGGAAATGATGTGAATTGAAAACATGCAGAAATCTATAGTGGACATTTTTGTTCTTTGTCTCTTCCTGCTCATGTATCTTTGTATCTTGAAACATTATCACACTGCTCAAAATATTGGAAACAATCAATGCTTAATTTTTTTTTAGTTTTGCATTAACCTGATGATCAGTGATGTTAAACACTTCGTAAATTAGATGCTAGCTGTATGTGTTTTTCTTTGTTAAAGGATCTGTTCATGTCATTACCCATTTGTTGATTGGAGGCTTTATTTCCTTGATTTACAACTTCTTTAGTTAATTGAAACGTTTTGACACTAGTCCAACATCTAAAGAACAAACAGAATGTGTTTTCTCCCATTCTATGGTGTTCTGATAATAGTTTTCTTCATGTACAGAATATTTTTTCCTTTTTGTAGTTGCATTTTCATTTAGTGTGCTTCCATCTTATGATATCCAAGGCTGATTTCTGTAATGTTGGCATTCTCTTCAGTAGGCTCTTCCCTTCACTAATATCTTGATGATTATTAGTTTTGCATTCTCCTAACACATTCAGTGCTTCATGTTTTAAGCTAAGGACTGTGATCATATTGAATCAATTCCTATACAAGGTAGAGGATAATGGTCCCTTTTCACTCTACTGTGTGTTGATATCCAGCCTGTCAGCTGCCTTTGTTTTAGACTGTTTGTCCTTAACTCATCATTTTCCTCCTTGTTTAAAAAATATTTGGCTGTACCATTGGGGTGTAAAGACAATTACAACTATCTAGAAATACCAGCTTACCCCAGTATAATAGTTATCATCAAGAAATCTAATCATAAGTCTTTAAAAATCTGTCAGTAAAGAGAAATCCTTATTTGATGAAGGTGGGCATTAAAATATATAGATATATTCTGGAAATCATTTTGAGCATTTATCAATTTTAAAAATAGAAATAAAATAACATAAGAAACAGTAATTCCACTTCTGGTTTCATCTCCAGATAACTCAGCATTCAGTCATGGAGATTTTCTATCACTGTGAATACTGTTCTTATCATTTCTTTTAATTATTGTTTATTTTGTAATTTAAATACGTTTTCAATCTTATTTTTTATTTTTCAGTATAAATTTGCATTTATTTCAATATGTTTACATACATACACATTTCAACAAAATATTAACTATTTCTTCATGATAAAAACATTCTTTTCTACTTCTTCAAATGCATGAATTTGTGTGTGTGTGTGTGTGTGTGTGTGTGTTTGTGTGTGTGTGTGTGTTTGTATATGTGTGTGTATGTGTTTGTTGAATTTGTGGACAATATGGTATAGTATGTATACTTTAGGTTATTTTAACCAGCTTTCAAATTCTATGAATATATTATTTTTTCTGTTTACATGATTTTATTTTTATTCTACACATTAATGTTTATTTGTCTCTGTTGTCAATGTAGTAATGATTGTGTGTATTACTACTCAGTTGATACATTTTTTTAACTTTGCACATGTTTGCATGTATACATGTAGTCCTTTGAATACATTGTGTGGAGGAACATTGTACATCCCAATTTTAGAAATTTCAAAGCCACATATCTTGATACACATTCTGGAATCCAGAATATATAGGTTCTAATGCCAGTGAAGGAATAGAATTGGTAGTGGGGTGAAAACAAACAGGTAAAAGGCAAAGTTTCCTTCTTCCGTGTCCTTACATAGGCATCCATCATATATGATCATCACTAAAGGTGTGTCTTCCTGCCTAAAGAGCTAGATTAAGGAAGTGAGTAAAATATCAGGATTAAAAGAATGTTTCCCTACATATAAGATCCAGATTATATGTAATGAGGTAGAAAACAAAGAATAGCCATTGTAAGTCCAGCCTTCCACAAA
Source organism: Peromyscus melanophrys (assembly GCA_902168415.1). Taxonomy (NCBI): domain Eukaryota; kingdom Metazoa; phylum Chordata; class Mammalia; order Rodentia; family Cricetidae; genus Peromyscus; species Peromyscus melanophrys. The sequence continues at coordinate 32,582 of CABHPR010132346.1, read as the reverse complement.
TGGACACACAATTACCCATCCTTTTTATGTGATTAATATCCACATGAACAGACCATGAGATATACGAGGTTAAACAAATTAATTTACTATGTATTGTGAGAATATTCTTTCAATGGGGAAGCCTCAATAATGTCTATCCATTTTCTTTCTCAATGACACAAAGTTTCATAATCATAAATATTCACCATCAGGACCCATGGATTTATGAGCCCTACTTAGAGAAAATAAGTAAGGTCTTTCTAATGAATGTGTGGTGACCCAGAGCTGGTGACACTGAAAATACTTTACTCAGCATGTATAAAGATAATTTATCATTTTGTAGATAGTATTCTTCTCCCACCTCTTAAAAATATAATCAAGTCATCGTCTTATTTTTTAAGTTGTATTAATTATTAAGATGTCCCTCTGTGGTCATTCTTGTGATTTGAAGGTATTAAGGTAGCTGTTGTTTTACTTATCAAATTGGAAAAAATCCCCGATTTGGATCTTCACACACATATTTCTTCATTTATTTGTTTTAATGAGGCTTCATTGATTGAAAATATCATTATTGTTAGGTCTGTGGTTGCAATATAATGGAGGAGAGTCCACCAACATCTATTAAACCAGAAGCAAACTTTATTCCAGAAGAAAAATCAAAGAAAGAAAAGAAAATGACCATGGAGAACAAAAGTTTATCAGCTAGTGGAGACCACAACCAGAGTTCACAATTCTGAAGCTGTGGCAAAGGGGGTGGGTTTCAATCCCCTTTTAATAGCAAAAGTAAGCATCAAGCACAGGATGCATGCTAGGAGCCACATAGAAACATTGGCATGGGATGCATGCTATTAGTCATATAGAAACAACTATTAAAAGTTAACTTTGGTCCAGGCAGTAAGCAACAAGAGAGTTAAAAGTTAATCCCAGGCTATCAACAAAGGAGCTGGGTGAAAGCAGAGAGATGTTGTTAGAAGTTAACCTTTAGAGGTGATGACTGTCAGCTTTTAATTTTTTTAGGTTTACAATTTTATATTTCTATATTCCTGGACCCTTCACTTACAATCATTGTAATATTCATTTCTGTATATGTATTCATATATGTATACATATATATATCACATTTTAAAGCACAGATATAACTTATTTGCACTTAAAGGATGAGAATTTTCCAATATAAGTATCATATCCTGATTTAGGAACAATAATATCTTAAAAGTAATTGATAAATTTAAGGGATATTAACCATATTGTAGAACTAGAGTTGGGATAAGCATCGAGGAGATATCATTTTGACCAGAACTGAATAATTCTAATGCCTTTGACTTAAAAATATACATTAAATTTATATGTAAAACTTCAGTTTAGTTACCCAAAAGTAGTGTTCAGGAACATACTCATTTAGATTTATTGTACCTCTGAAGTCAGGTTAATTAAATAAATATTTTATTTAAGATTATATTAAGTTTAGTATTACTGTGAACAAAATGAACTAGGACCAATTTAACAATTTTACTTTTCAGAAGCATTTGCTTATAACCATATTTTTATTAAATACGTGATGTGAACAACAAACCATAATTTCACATGGACACTCTATGCATAATTAACACAAAAGACAAATTCTAATAAACCAAGATTTTATGATTATTGCTTGTTAAGATTAGATTTTTACCTTTTTCATTGTAAGAGGAAAATTTAACAGAGGGATCTTTAGTTAACATGTTAGTTTGGACAGAAACAAAAGCAGATTTTCAGAGAACAAATGAGCATGAGGTAAAAGGACATTTTACCTCAGAGGAAAATGGACTTGGACTTACCAGTCATAATTATCACTGAGACTCAATAGAGCCTACCATAGTAGTGCTTTCCTGGCTACAGCTTGTCGCTCACATGGTAATTCACCCTTAGCATCTCTATTGTGATCTGTAAATTCATGTTAGGATCTCTGTAGAAGCCAGTAATTTTATCATTTAATAACCTATTATTAATGTTAAAACAAAACACAGTTAAAAACATTAAAAATAACAAAATAAAAAACAGAGTTCTGATATTTTCTCCATGGTCATATATAAAATGGGTATGGGGATTCTAATGGGCTCAATGGGACTATAACATATAATGGTGGCCAAAATTTGGATTGTCCCAAGAAGTCACATGGCAGATGCATTCTTCATGATATCATTAGTAAAGTTAGCTGCCAAGTCACATGGTTGCTTCCATCTTGATGAGGATCCTCAAGTCATGTGTGGAATAAACCAGGTCATATTTCCTGTTCAAGTTACAGAGTAATGTAATTACATCTATCATCAGGACATTCCATTCCAGATTGTTGTGTATTCTACTTTGTGTGGGAAATAAGAACATACTGGAGGAAAAAAGACTGAGGCAAACAGATGGTGGAAAATACAAAAACCTAGCAACACAGGATCCCAGAGGATTCAAGTCAAGACTGTAGGCTGTTAAACTATATGAAGCTCACTCAGACATTCTGCTCTTCATTATATGGCTCTCAGAAAGGAGACAGAGATAGCAATGGGAGAGAGGAAATGTTGTTCAAAAAGAAATGCATGGGTGTTGGAAAACCTAACCCCTCCCAGGTTCATATCGAAGATTGCATTGAGATTGATGCATGTAACACAGGCAGAAATCCCCAAAAGCATCATTGGTCCTTATTCAGAAGAACAAAAAGGCTGCAGTCTCCATCTGTGTACACACAGAGTGAATGTGTTGTGGGAGCATTGGGGGTTTTATAGTACAGAACAGGAGAATCTTTAAGGATGGAAGTGTTCCTCTCCTGTTTATTTCACTAAAAAATCAAAGAATTATGGGATTTCATTTGTGTTTCCCATACTAGAGATTCCAATGTTGATATCAGTTCAGGTCATCTTTCATGTTCAAAAATTTTAGATATACCCGAGACTTTTACGTAATTAAAACATCTTTTACTATATACTATGGCATTCAAATTATAACCATTACCTTAATGATAAAAATTATTAGTTGTAGATATATAACATTGAGGGGGTAAAAGCCATTGGTACCATATCATCAGAATATGATCCAGCATCATACTGTTAGATAAGATGTGAGTCACCATAATAAATACTGACAATCCTTCTCTACAGGTTCAAATTGAGGAGCTACCAGTTTTCTTTGGCCTTCATATTTGCCATTGAGGAGATCAACAGGAACACTCACATTTTACCCAACACATCTCTAGAATTTGAGCTCTATAATGTCAAAAGCAATCACCTGGATATTCTGTAGGAAACTTTTCATTGCCTCACAGGAATGGGAATAAACATTCCCAATTATACATGTAGAAGGGAAAACAAGGCTGCTGCTTTACTTACAGGAACAGCATGGGAAACATCTGCATGTACTGAAAGACTGCTGAATCTCTACAAATATCCACAGGTAAGAGACATGGCTGTAAGGAAACAAGAAACCCATATTAAAGTTCAGACATTTCAGGTATTTTCAAATGTAAAGAAGTGAAGCTGTGACATTCATCTAACAAAGAGAATAAATCAAGCATTTGATTGTATCTCCTCATAGACTTTGCTTAAGATAGAGAAGAGGAAGAGGTTGGAGCCTATAGTAGGTGTTTAGAAAACTTTGTGTCATGTGAGGAATTCTTTATAAATGTCTTCAGAAACAGAATGAGAGTTTAAAACACCATGAGAACCAGTTAGTCCGTACCAATCCAAATTGTCAATTCAGGGTTAAAATTATGTTATATGTCAATGTTTTCCTTCTTATTTACTATTTGAAATTTCCTTCAGCTTACTTTTGGGCAATTTGACACTATCCTAAGTGACAGAGGCCAGTTTTCTTCCCTTTACCAGTCAGCACCCAGAGACAAATTTCTGTCACATAGCATTGTAATTTGATGGTTCATTTCAGTTGGACCTGGGTGGGATTAGTTCTCATAGATGATCACAATGCGGCTGAGATTCTATCACACATGAGAGGAGAGATGGACAGGAACAGAGTGTTTGTAGCATTTGTAGAAATGATTCCTGACAACTGGATTAACTTGGGCTACAATTCCAGAACAGGTCATCGGCAGATCCTGAAATCATCTACAAATGTGGTTATCCTTTATGATGTCACTAAATCTTTATATGGTATAATAACATATTTAGGGGAATATTCAGTTACTTGGAAAGTCTGGATCATGAAGTTACAATGGAATGTATCCACTGATGTTCCTTATTTCATATTTGATCCATTGCACAGGAGTCTCATTTTTGAACAACACCATGCTGAGATTTCTGATTTTAGGAAGTTTATCCAGATATACAACCCTTCCAAATATTCAGAAGACCATATCCTTGCTCTTCTCTGGAACGGATATTTCGTTTGCTCTTTTTCTGGATCTGACTGTAAAATTTTGGTTAACTTTCTATCCATTGCTACTTTGGAAATGTTGCCTGGAAATGCTTTGGAAATGGACATGACTGAAGAGAGTTACAATTTATATAATTCTGTGTATGCTGTGGCTCACAGTCTCCATGAGATGACTCCCAAACAAAGAGAAATCCACCAGCATGGAAATGAGGAGATAAATACGTACCCTTGCGAGGTTATTTCTCTTCCTGTATATTTTATACATAGCCCTGTGACATACTGAGATTTCTAAAAGCACACAATACTTGAATATACACTGTGGCAGGTTATACCAAAAAGCACCTGATGGACAGTATATAATTCATCATCTAGAAGGTTTTGCAGACACATATGTCATGTTCATGATGAATGGGTGGAAATAAAGAGGTTTACAGGTGTGTAAGTCACTATCTACTTTGTGTTACAATTAACCTCAGAATCTTCCTATGATACTATGCTCAACTGAAACCCCATTATCTCTAAGGATATTTCAGAACAGAGATAGGAGAATTACATCCTAAATGGTCAAATGCAACTAGATCCATATAGTCCAAATTCTGAATCTATGGTTATGTTCCCTAACTCACCATTTTGTTACATTTGTACATAAACACCCCAATTTACGTACTGAAACTTTGAGTAGATTACTTAAATAGTTGGATGTGGCTAGCACTTCAAGTCTGGAATTTGTTTGAATCAACATCCATGGAGTAAATCTTTTTGTGTGTCTGCTTGTTATTGTGTAAGTTTGTGTGAATTCTTTTTTTGAAATACCAATCTAGAAACATTATATATTCATTTTTAGTCTTCATCCATTAAAATATTGATAGCTTAGTATAGCTTACAATTAATATCAGAGATTTGGGACAATAAGACCTATTGCTTCATTTGGTACTGTTGAACCTTTATGGAAATAAATCCATCATAAAATCTTGCATTTCTTTTAGCTTCACCATTATCTCAAGAATATCCATTACAAAAAATGGTGCTGGAAAATTTATGGTTTTGGATTCACAAAGGATATTAGATGCAGAATATGATATTTATTCTCAACTTCTGGAATTTTCCAGATGGTCTCAGACAAAAGATGAAAGTTGGAACATTTTTTCCAAAAGCCCCACAGGGCCAAGAACTGCTTTTGTGTGACCCTATGATACAGTGGGCTATAGGATTTACAGAGGTGGGCTGGATCTTATCTCATTGTTTTGATCTTTATGTCAATAGACATTTGTTTGTGGATGTAATGATTATTGGTTCCTTACTCAATGCTCATCTCTATGCACAAAACTACTGTCATATGAGGAAGGATTTGTTGCCTTATAGTGAAGAATGGGATTGTTTATTTTTCCATACTGTTTTCTTTGGACACTTTTTTCCAGTAATAAATACAGTGTCTATTTATTAAGTTTTCATTCCTGTCCTGAAACCACCAAACATGAGTAGTAATTTGACTCACTGATCAGGAAATATCAGTGCATGATCATTTTGCTTTCAGGCACCTGGCAATGCACTGTAGCATGGAGGGCACATGTACATGTACATGTACACAATTACATGTCTTCCTGATGAAAAAGGAAGCAATTTGGCGAGCATTCAAAAAATATTACATAACTTATGAAAGTAGACTTTATTGTTCACACTTGGCATGAGCAGTTAATAGTGATTCAGGCAATCATGTTGGAAGGAACCTGCAAAAGTGAATCATGTTGTATCTTCAGTCAGGAGGTAGAAAGATGTGAACACTCTCTTCAGACCCTTTTTTGTTTCTTTTTTTCAGTTCTTAACAACAGCCAATAAAATTGTGCTACCTAATTATAGAATACATCTTCCTATTTAAGTACCCTAAGGTAGATCTTCTCTCTTAGAAAGGTACAAGGACTAGTTCATATGGTAATTCTGAATCCTGTCAAATTAACAAATGCAAATTAAGCATGACCATTGGGAAAGAAAGATGCTCTCACTCCAGCTGTCAGGAAGTGTACAACAAGATCAGGATGGCATTACAGTTGCTCATTTAAACACGTACTCAGTTAGCAGACTTCTTATTTTGCCCAACCTCTTACATTTTCACAATTGTTCATATTTCTATTGTCTTTAGATGATTGTATAAACACATTGATCTTCATTGATATGCCATATTGAAATTAGAAACAATACAGCAAATCAAGAATCTGAAAAAGAATAATTATAAAAACTTGCCATCTCATTGTTCAATACTGAGAAATAATAATTTTATTGTTTTAAAACTATACACTCCTAAGTATTTTCTCTTCACTATATAATTCTCAGCTTCCTTGCTCTGTGTGCAGTGAGTGCTGTGTTCCTGGATTCAGGAACTCACCCCAGGAAGTCAAGGCTGCCTGCTGCTATGATTGCATTCCTTGTCCAGACAATGAGATTTCCAATGAGACAGGTAAGAGTCGTTCTAACTGGGGTATTCCCCACCTCTTCACAGCAGATGAACAAGTTCTGTAATTTAGAGATAAGTCCTGTGATTCTTTCAGTTAGAATTAAAAATATTGGTTCATTTTATCATCATTTTAAATGTTGCTCAGGCCATTGAAACTCATACTTGATTCATGTATTTGATCCACTATAGTCATTGTTCCTTTCAGAGAACAGCTTAACTGATCACAGAGTAGTCTGCTTTATTTCACCATGGTATTTAACACATACACACACACACACACCCACACCCACACCCACACCCACACACACCCACACCCACACCCACACCCACACCCACACACACACCCACACACACACACACACGTACACACATATACCCTATAAATAACTGATTTTCCTTGTATTTCAAATAATATTCAGTTCATAGTTAGCTCACATTTATTTAAAGGACTGGACCCTTATGACCTTCATTTGCATAATTTCAGTCATGGCTCTAGGTTCATCAGATGTGATTAGAAATGTCATATTTGATTTACCTGTGGACATATTTAAAAATGTTTTATTTTAGATTCTTTTTCAGTTTGTTTTGATATGTGAGTATTTTGCCTGCATGCATGTATGTGCACATGTACTTGCTTAGTGCAGATCAAAGTTAGAAGAGGGCATCAGATCTTCTGGTTGTGGAGTCACAGATAGCATTGACATCACTGTGGGTGTTTGCAACTGAAACTGGGTCCTCCTTAAGAGTAGCAGTATCCTGAACCACAGAACCATTTGTCTACCTTCATCTTTTTGATTTCCAATATAAATAACATTCAACATTCCCTTAATGAGTATCTTTTCTTCCCCATTTTCCTCCATCTCTATGTGAGTACTAGAAACTTCAAACTACTTAACTTAAATGGAGAGCAATATCCTTCAGTATCATATGTATTAAAGGTCTAAAACTTGTTGTAGACCAGAATATATCCCTTAGGGAGGTATGTCAATAACCTATTATGAGAATCTTACATTGAACACAATTGATTTTAAATCAATAGTTGCTATGTATCATGAATTTGAATTCTGATTTGTATCCTTTCTGCATTAATTTAAATAACATAAGCTCATGAATATGATAAGTAGTCATTATCTCATTGTATACCATTGACTCTATTTTTATAAAAAGTTAATGAAAATATTATTAAACATAGAAGAGGTAAATTATGGGACAACGCCTTGTGACAACTAGTTGAAATAGCACATCATCATTTCCATTAATGATACTGTTGTATCATTATGCATAGATGCATACCCTTGTTCTTAGAACAAGGGAGGGCATTGAATTTGAAGGACCCTCTTTTCCAAGAATAGGTGGCCAAAGAAGAGGAACCTTACATCAGAATATATCCAAGGAAGAGGAAATAAGCATGAGATAATTGACAATATTGAATGTGAGGAGCACCACAGACACTATGTTGAATATGGAGAGAGAATCAAAGAGGATCCCTCAACCTTAACATTTTTGTCTAATGAGATTCATCATGTATTAATTGGAATATTTTGAGTAACACAATGGGTTTCCTGAACACTCAGATATTTTAACTTTAATTTAAAAAGATAGAAACTTGCAAATGTTTTGGTTGCTTTAATTTACCTAATTTAAAACATGCATATTGAAGCTGATTCTACAGACCATCAAAGACTTAATGTTCATATAGATGCTTTGTGCACATTGGGAACATGATAAGTTCATGCATATGGTAATTGTATTCATTAGTGGAAACTAAAACATCAATATCACATCCTGCATTGTTGCAGTTTAAGGGGACACTTTAAAATATTATTAGTAATGCCGGGCGGCGGTGGCGCACGCCTTTAATCCCAGCACTTGGGAGGCAGAGCCAGGTGGATCTCTGTGAGTTCAAGGCCAGCCTGGGCTACCAAGTGAGTTCCAGGAAAAGGCGCAAAGCTACACAGAGAAACCCTGTCTCAAAAAACCAAAAAAAAATATTATCAGTAATAAAGAAGAATATAAAATAAAAATATAAATGCTAAATATTTCAAAATAGTGAATCCTATAATTTAAATACTATAAAATGATTTAAAAATCATTTTTAAGTCCCTATAAAATATTTGCCATGACTTATATACCCTGTGATTTCTCTAAAGAATACATGGGGGTGTGCTGATGAATAATTCATGAATTATTAGAAACCAATAGAAGTAAACACATTGGATATACCATAGAAAGATTCCTTTGAGAGTCTGAGCACAGCAGGAAGGCATATCTGGTAGAAACAAATAAAATGCTGATAATGGAATAAAAGACTCTGTAGACACTAGCAAAAAATGAATTCAATAGACTTTTAATGAGAATTTTAAACACCAATTAAATTGCAAATTCCACTTTGCAAGAATATGAAAAATTTAAATGAAGTATGAAATGGAAATATTTTAAAGAAAATATATAATAAATAAAAGATACTTATATCTTTTCAATTAAAAAAGTAACAGAAATTATAAAAGATAAAGTATCACAAAATTATTCTGTGATCAACTAAGTCTCAACAAGAGTTTTATATCTATCTGTTAAATAGATCTTTTCTCCCTGGGAATGATTAAACAGATTCACAAGGGGATTTTTTCCATCTTTCAAGAATCTAATAATTCTCATTCCCACAAGAATTATCAGAGAATCAACAGATTGAAGAATTCAATAAATTCAATGGAAATAGGTAAATTTTGATATTAGGACTGAGAAAAACATTAGAAGAAAGAAATTTCAAAGCATGTAATCTTATACTTACTCACATGAAAAAGTCACACAAGGGAATTTGGAAGGAGGTGATCCTATGATCAAGTTAGGTTTATGTAATTTAATTCAATAAATTGTGAAAAATATAAATAACAAATACAAATGATCACTTTATTAAAATGTATAGAAGTATAACCATGGAAAAATAGATTTGTTCACTTAGTGTCCAACAATAAAGAAGATAGGCAGTATTGATGTCTAAAAACTGAGAGAGAGCATTTGGGAATTTTCAACACTAATCACTGATTTACTTGAGTCTTGAACAATAAAGGAAATGTGGGCAAATATAAGAGAGCTGATGCTATGAATTGGCTTGAGATAAAAGGGGAACCTGAGCAGAGACTCACAATAAATTTAATTTCTGAGTAGATATGGACCATTATTTGAGGTGTCCAGAAAGTCATTATGCAAACACAGAGCAGAAATACTGCCTCCAGAAAGAAGTGACTTTTCTGTCCTATGAAGACCCTTTGGGGATGGCACTCACTTACTTGGCCCTGGGCTTCTCTCCACTAACAGCTGGTGTTCTTGGTGATTTTGTAAAGTACCACCACACTCCCATTTGTCAAGGCCAACAATCAGGCTCTCACTTACATCCTGCTCATCACTCTGATCTTCTGTTTTCTCTGTCCATTGCTATTCACTGGCCATCCCAACACAGCCACCTGTATGCTGCAGCAGAGCTCATTTGCAGTTTTGTTCACAGTGGCTCTCTCCACAGTCTTGGCCAAAATGTTTTTGTGGTTCTAGCTTTCAATATCACATTTCCAGGCAGACTGATAAGGTGGATAATGATATCAAGGGCTCCTAACCTCATCATTCCTGTCTGCACCCTTATCCAACTTGTGCTCTGTGGAATTTGGATGAGCACCTCTCCTCCCTATGTTGACTCAGATGCTTACACTGAACATGACCACATAATTATTACATGCAACAAGGGCTCCACTATTGCCTTCCATTCTGTCCTGGCATACCTCTGCTCCATGGCACTCTGGAGCTACACTATGGCCTACCTGCCCAGGAACCTGCCTGACACATTCAATGAAGCCAAGCTCATCACTTTCAGCATGCTGGTGTTCTTCAGTGTGTGGGTCAACTTCCTCTCTGTCTACCACAGCACCAAGGGCAAACTTATGGTGGCCATGGAAATCTTCTCCATCTTGGCTTCTAGTGCAGGACTCCTAGGTTGCATCTTTCTCCCCAAGTGCTATATTATTTTGTTCAGATCACATATAAATGTGCTTTATCAAGTCAGGAACAAAGTACCTTCTAGAGGATAAGTGGGTCTTACATCTTAGTCCATGTTTTTCTGAGTTACACAGAACACTTCAAGCCTGTATAGCACAAATCCAATTGTCAGATATTCTATAACAATTTAAGATTTTATATTTATTGCTGTCATTTATTGATGAAATCCTTCTTTGTTCTTTCATCAGCTAATATTTTTTACATATTTCTCTAAATTAGAAAAAAGCTATTTCCATAAAATTATCAGTCTATCTAAACTAATATTATGAAAAGATGAATGGGATATGTTTGTATTCTTCACCTCTTCAACACTGCATAACATTGTCTTTATAGCTCCAAATGTTTTCATAGGTATCCATTTGTATTTTTTTATGCTCTTAGTATGTTTCTTGAGTTCATCATGCTTACATTTCATGTATGCTTTTTCTATGAAAGAAGGCATATTTTAAAAATGAATATAATTTGGTCACAAATGTATTACTCTGCTAAATAATTAATTGCATAATGAGACGCATACTAGTGTTGAATGAAGGACAATTTATTTCTTAATAAAACCCAAATCAGATATCAGAAATTAGAAATTATATAATCAGTTCCATGATGTTACTGTTAAATCTCTGAAGAACAGGAAAATCCCTGCTGTAACCACTTCTGTAGAACCTTACTCATGTCTTTCTTTGACTAAAGATATCCAAATGATTTGTGTACTCAGTCATTCATAATTCTTCAATTTTGATAAACTGCTCTACATTCTTTCAATGAAACTGTGTATTGTGTAACTTCTGCATATTTATGAGTACTCATTTCTATATATTTTATCAACATTTCATAAAACTTGTGTAATTCTTTGGGAATAACATTTCTGACTCTTGTTAATTCTTGTGTAATGTATATTTGCAAAAATGTCTAAAACATTATGTACTGTGTGACTTGTATCTCGTTATTTGTTTGTAATCAGTCTTTTTAAAGCTCACTTGCTGTTACACTTTCAAGAATAAGGTAGATGGTAAATTATAATTATAAGTATAATTAAATTAAAAACAAGCCAGATTCTATCTTTCAGAACAGGTAATCAGAGTGACTTTAAAAATTCATTTTCTTGTACAATACTTTATGATCATAGTTTGTCCTCACTCATTTCCTCCCAGATTCTTCTTAAATTCTGAACAAACATTCAAAGGGTTCTTTTCCTCTCTCTTTAGAAAATAGCCAGGAAAAACTCAACTAGAACAAAACAATGTAAAGTGTGTAAAATAAATGGAAATGCAGACACACACTCATACACACAAACATACATTCACACACAGGTGTACAGCTTGCAACTTAAGCTACTGCAATAGTGGCATACATCTTAGGGGAGTAACCAATCAACATCTGATTTGACTCTTGGTCCAATCCATGAAATGGAAAACATACCTGACACTGTTTTCCTGTGTCAATACATCTGAAGCTAGACAACTCAAGGACCTAGGGTAAAACCAAATACTACACTTCTAGTAAAGGAACATAGAAATAAAATGACTACTAATGACATTCTGGAACATACCAGTGTCTTCCTCCTCAACCATTGTCAAAGAAGCTTCCTCCTGAAGCAGATGAGAGCCATTATAGAGACCCTGAGCCAGACATTATGCTAAAAATGATAGACCTTGGAATTTGCAGCCCTAAACTGTGTTCCTCCATGTAATCCCTCCCCTCAGCTGCAAACCTTAGTATCAGCTGTGATCTCAATGAAATAAGGTAGACAGTGCTGACTTGAACAGGCTTACTTTCTGCTTTCTACATGTGCAGGAATGTGGGAAACATAGCACACACATTTATATACATCACACACACACACACACACACACACACACACACACACACACACACACACACAATCAACTCAGAGAAAGTTAAAAAGGCTTACTTTGAGACTCAGTCTCAATCTGGTCAAAATGGGGTAGGAAAATGCTCTCAGATGTTCAGAATATTTTCTGCTTTCATAAGAATTTAGTTTGGGTTTTAGCACCCACACTGCAGCTTACAGCCATCTATTACTCCAGTTGCAGGAGATTTGTTTCCCTCTTCTGCCTTGTAAGATGCTTTTAGGCAAATAGTACACTTGCAAACATTCGGGCAAAAAAAGGTTCATGCACATAAAATAAAAATAAATGAATCCGAAAATAACAAAAGAAAACACAATCAAGAACAAATGGTGATGAGAATGCCAGGAAAGAGAGAAGCCCTCAAACACTGTGCTTGGACAGATTGATAGAGGTTCTAAACTACATTGTGACCATTCTCTGCCACTTCTGGCCATGCACCTGAAGGTTATATATCCTACCACAATGATTCTTACACAGCTGGGTTTATGGCTGTTCTTTTCACTATAGCAACAAAATGCATCAGCCTAAATATACACCATCAATTAAATGGGGAAGGAGAATATTTTTTCTACCAGGATTTGGAATTTTTGTCTGTTGATAAAAATGACATGAAATTATTGAACTTGATGATATATTAATTTGAACAGCCCAGGCTCAGAACAAAAGCAAACACACATTCTTTCACATAAGGACATTTGGTTTAATATTAAATATGTGTAGGAACATGTAAATGTAGTTACACCCTTCAAGACTACTGTTCCAAGAAGGATGGTATCGCTGTTAATGATATTAAACACCTCAAATTTCATCATTCCCATCTGCACTACCATCCCACTGGTTCTCTGTGAAGTTTGACCAGGCCCTTATTGACTCAGATGCTCATGCTGAACATGCACACATCATCAATGTGTGCAACAAGGGTTCCAGTCTTGTCTTCACTGTGTCCTGGGATACCTCTTCTCTTGGCACTTGGAAGTTACTCTAAGGCCTTCCTGTCTAGGAACCTGCCTGACATATTCAATGAAGCCAAGTTCCTGACATTCAGCATGCTGGTGTTCTTCAGTGTATGGATAGCTTTTCTCCCTGTCTAGCAGAGCAACAATGGAAATGTCTTGATGGCCATAAAAGTCTTCTCCATCTAGGCTTCCAGCACAGTACTACTCAGCTGCTTTTTTTTTTTTTTTTTTTTTTTCGAAATAGGGTTTCTCTGTGTAGCTTTGCGCCTTTCCTGGAACTCGCTTTGGAGACCAGGCTGGCCTCGAACTCACAGAGATCCGCCTGCCTCTGCCTCCCGAGTGCTGGGATTAAAGGCATGCGCCACCACCGCCCGGCTCAGCTGCATTTTTATGGCGAAGTTCTTTATTATTCTCTAAAGACCAGAGAAGAACACAGGTAATTGAATATGGAAAAAAGCACAATCAATGAGAAATGCCCTTGTTAACACTTAAGTAAATTATTTCTTAATTAAATACAAGTCTTGAAGGAAGTTTATTACCATTTCAACAATTAAACATAAGATTATAATTTTGTATTTGATTATACATGCTATTACTTCATGATGTAATTTTATTTGAATACAAAAACTCCCTGGTAGGTAATTCTAGGCTGTGTATATGTTTTTTGTGAAAAAAAACAATGTTAAATTTTAATTTTTAGTGAAAAATGATGCATTACTGTTTGCAAGAAATTATTACATATAGTTTTGACATGTTTAGTGTTTTAAATGGTTTTGTGGTTGTGACATGCTTTTCCAGATAAGAGATATTTACTGGCCTTTTCCATCACCTTTCCTCCCCTGTCACTCTTACCAAGTATTCTCTCTGCCTTTATCTTAATGTCTCTTTTTTGGTGTTTGTATATTTGTGACTCTCTGTGTGCATCTTGTGTGAGTGTCTATGTGTGATAGTGTCTCTCTTTGATATTTTCTCTTTCTGATTTTGTATGTGCATGTTTGTGTCTCCATGTGTGTGTCTGTTTCTTCATGTGTGTGTATGTGTGTGTGTTTATATACTAGGAAGAATAAGATGACAGGAATTATGTCTGAAAAGCCCATACGGAATCATATAAAATATCTAGATTCAAACACCTGTATTCATGTAAATCACTACAAAAATTGACAAATAACTTAAATAAATATTTCCTGTCTAACTGACAATTGTCTTTTGAAAAGCTACAAACCAAGTAACAAAAACCCCAACACCTGCAATGAGAACAATTTGTTGAGTTGTGGTCAGGATTGCACAAATGAATCCTATAGGAAACAGAATGGTAGTTCTTATGACTTAAAACACCATTCACTTCTAAAAATATAATTCTGAGACTCCTGAGTTAGAAACATTTTGAACATTTCTTCCTTTAGGGGTAGATTTCTGGATAAGAGACATTGCTTTGCAAGGTGCCAAGGAAGAAATGGAGTAAGGAATACTGAGATCAGAAAAAAATAGTCTCCCTTAAGATAGAACATAGGTCTGTAAAGAAGGGACTGGAAATAGAGCATGGGAGAATGAATAGGTACAATGAGGCATAAGGGTACCCTGAGAATATATGAATCGTAGATGGGGAGGAGAAACAATAAAATCTAATCTTATGTAAAAATACTGTAAGCAAACACATTACTTATTAAGCTAATTAAAAAACTGATGCTAAGTCAGACAGAGACTAACTCAAGTTCTTGGTTCTGTATCACATTACTAAGATCTTTCTATGGTAATGTCCATTTTATTAAAATTTCCACAATTTTCACCAAAGAATAGTGAAGATGTAAGAGGTTTTCATGTCTATTCTCGTGGTGACATATGTATTTTATATATATCATACAACTGAGGATGATATGAGAAGTCAGTGATAATAAGAAATCACCAAGTTACAGATACTAGAAAAAAATAAAAGTAATATGTCAGTTAAGTGTCAAGAATTCCATGCTTCATGCTGAATTACACAGGTCATTATTCTTAAAAAGAGTTGTACCAGCTCACCTGTCTATAAACTGGCAAAATAACAAAAAAGTTCTGGTGAAATAACAATAAAGAAAGAAAACTGAGTGTTTACATCATGAGCTTTCTTTTGTTGCACAATTTTGGAACACAGAAACTCAAACTCAGTGTTTCCCTAGGCCTGCTTGTACTTTGAGCCTTTAACAAAATAGTGACTTTTCCCCCTGAGAGTCAAGAGGTAAGTACCCTGAAGTCCTAGCATCGATGCTTGCCATTTGGCCATGCAATGGGAGGATCTGTAGGTTATAGAGTTCCAACCACATTAGGACCATGCATAATGACTTTATCCACATTGATCATCTCAGGAAATAAACCATTTTCCAAAAGAAGTCACAAGACATTGGGACATACATGTTCAATAGAACCTTTGTGGAGACACAGTCCTAGAGTCTTCTGTAGCTTTGTTCAAGATAAAGAAAGTGCACTTCATTGTGATGATTAGCAAATGCCTTTGTTGTTTTCAGAAGGGAGAAACTCTGTTCCTCTATATGTTGAAGATATATATATATTGAACTTGTGTGCCCATGCTCAGATTAGGAGCTACCTGGTATATTCAGCTTTGTCACTTACGTTGTATGAACAAATAGAAGTACGGCTTTGCATCATACCATGGAAACTATGTGAAATGTGACTGAGGTGTTAATCATGAGATTTTGTGTAAAATCCTTGAAAGTTCAGGATAATTTACACTCCATAAATCTCTGTTTGGATAAACTTCATTCCAATATCCAAAATTAACTTCTGATGGCTGGAAAACTGTTAATTATTTTGGTTGTCTGAAATAAAGATATTGTGTTTTTGAGAGCAGTATCAAGGTAAAACAATTTGTAGAGAAAAATACTAGTTAACATACCACATATAACATCTCTATTTTCTCCTGTTTAGATATCTTGAATTATCAGGGAATATAGAACAATCGATCAAGAAATCTTGATGCACCATTTTAAAAGAAAGTCCTTTTTTTTCATAATGACTCACACTTTTTGTTTTACATGGTTATCATCATGAATAAATTAACATTAAATAAGTTTACAGCTGCAGATAGCACAGACTAGATTCACTGCTTTAACTTGTATTGCAACCCAGAAGAACCTGCTTCCAGGCTGTAGACAAGGCTCAAAGGGAAGTCCATGGCACAATGACACTTAGACTTTTCTTTCTGAAGGTTTTTAGGGAAGAGAATAAACTCACACTTGTTCTGATGTTTTCTCTCTTTATTCTTTCATGTTGAATCTGATGGTCTATGTATTTTACAGCTATATATACCCAACAGAAACATTCAGGCAAATATCGGAGTTACATTTATATGTCACCTTCCATTTCATAAGTAAATGATAAAAACCAGAGTCATCCCAACAACTCACATTCAATAAATCTGAACTTCCCAATTGGTGGGCAGTAATGTGCAACTACAAAGAAAGAACCAGTCATTTTGTTATTGACCTAGAGAGATATTTATAAAGGATTTTAAAGGAGTTATAAAACTAACCTACTGAGGAGTCAAAGAAAAAGTAATAAGTATAGTAAGCATTTTATACAGATTTTTTTTTGATTAACAGTCCTAAAATGCCAAGCTCTCTTGGACAGGGAGTGTTTACAAAGAGAGATATTTCATTACTGATTTGGTTCAGACTCAGAATTATCTTAAATCTCTTAAATCTCACTCAGCACTCTCCAAGGCTCAGCGACACTAAAATCATTTTAAATCTGAAAATATATTTTTCTGTCTGTGAGACCCTCACTCAAGTTATTCAGGCTAAAAGAATTGAACAAAGTACCCCCATTCTAAACAGGCCCCTATCCCCATCCTGAAACAGACCAAAGTTTCAAGTTCCCTGAAATGCTGACATAAGTTCCAGGAACTCGGATTGTACAAATTCAGGATGTCTGGTAGAACATCTGGTAGCAACTGATTAACCACAGAATGTCCCAACACTGGAGATAATATATAAATAGTTCTGACAAACAACTGACCAACTGAAAATTAAGAAAACACAGAAATATCTGGAAAGTCCCTAAAATTGAGCCAATCAGAATTGTACTGGTACTAGCACCCCTAACCTTGTGGGTTTTGTGGTTTTTGCCTTTAAAAGCTAAGCTCTCAGAGGGATGGGCAACTCTTCCTCCCAGTCTCACTGCGAAGATAAGTGTGTGTGGATGAGTTCCCTGCCTGGATTGTACTGCTTGCTTGCAATAAAACTTGCTGTTGCATTCTGGACATCCTTGGTCTCCAGTGGTCTCTCTGGGGGTCATAATTTGGGCAGAACACTGTCCTGTGTGTAACTTTAAACCATAAAAAAAGGATACATGCAATTCTTTCTTGGGGCTATAAAGTCCAATTATAGCCTCTGTAGCCCTGGCCAGTTGGAAAAATTTCCCCTGTGCTTCATCCGAATGAAAGCCATTTTTTGTTTCTAAACCTCAGTTTAATTTATTAGGGTACACAATATTTTGGGGAACACAATACCACCACATTTCCTCTCTTTTTGTCTAAAATTACAAAAAGCTTATAACTAATACAAGAAAAATTATATCCAATAAGTATATACAATATACACAGTCAAGATTACATTAATGATGTCTAGTCCATTAACATTTGACAGATTCAGATAAAAACTCCATTATATATATTAACAATGTCCAGTCCAGTAACATTCGACAAATTCAGACAAAAAATTTTCATTACTTATCTTATTTAAAACAAGTAATTCCTTTTTAAAAGTATTTTTTCTTTTCATAATAGATTCAGTAATCTACCTTTTGTCATTTTAATATCTTCCTCTTTTTCTTTTTAGTGTAGATTCAGTGATCTACCCATTTATCCTATTATTCTTTATCTTTTTTTCAGAACAGATTCAGTGATCTATCTCATATCTATTTTTTCTCTTTTTTCTTTCTTTTTTAAACAAAACCTCTGAATCTAATCTCCATGTTCAGCTTTTTTCCTGACCATTAACAATTAACAACTTGTAACCAACCATCATAAACAATGACAATATCCATAACTCATTAAACGACCAAAAACCTCCCATCCCACCTCTTGGGAATGTGGGTGTCGTTTTCTTAAAATTACTTCCATCTTTAGGGGATCCTGAAAAGAAAATTTTTGGATTAATTGTCAAGTCCTCTATCATTTGTCCAGCTGCTGCATAATGAGAAAGTACAGGGCTTGTTTCAAGTCCTTGTTCAAGTAGTCTGTCAGGCTGGATCATCTCAGCTAGCCATCTCAAAATTGTCCTAAGCAGTTTGTAGTCCAAAGTCGATCTTTTGGTGATGTTAATCAGTTTAATGGCTTTACCATAGTCCTTGTGGAATCATCACTGGGGAATCCTGTCATCTTTTTGAAGATTTCAAAGTCGCTGTTAGGCGTGGTGATGATTTTCTGCAGATTTTTTATTTTTTGCCTCCTCTGTGGTTTGGAGCAATCACAGCCTGATTTCTGTCTGTCTCTTGGAACCATGAATGTTTTTCCCTGGAAGAGAATATCTTCACAGCAATTTCTCCCCACCATTTGTCTTGCCAAAATTGTCACCCATGCAATTTCAGGACCCAAAATAAAAAAAAAAAAACTGGCCAGGCTGTGGTGGCTCATACCTTTAATCGTAGCACTTAGGAGTTAAAGGTAGCCAAATCTCTGCGAATTCAAGGCCAGCCTGGTCTCCAGAGCAAGTTCCAGGACAAAATCAAAAATCAAAAGCTTTACAGCTTCTGAAAAAGCAAAAAAACAAAAAAAACAAAAAAAACCAAAAGTTAGTTGGCTGAATTTTATCCTTCAGTTTATATACCCATACCATAAAACTGAGGTCAGGAGTTTGTGCAGAGAGTTAATCACTGTATTAGTTTATCAGCCAGACCTAGCAAGAGAGACTGGCATAGCAATTAGGTTGCTTTGTACCTTTAAACTTGGTTCAATGAATCAGACAGCTGGGGATTATGTCCTTTTGAACTGGGCTGCTTTTCCTGGAAATAGTTGATATTAAAAGCCATTAGCAAGGCCCCTGGTCTAATATAAAGCTACTTTGAAGATATATATCAGTTCATAGTGTACAGCTATCTTGACAGTAGGAGAAATTCAATTATTTTCCTATGTCAAACGTTATTGATATCAAATGGACAATACAACTAAAGGAGGAGCCAACTTCTAGACAATCCACAGATGGAGATTCCCAATAAATTATGATGCATTCATGAGAAAAACACACCACAATAAGGCAATAGGGGATTCCCAATAGCAGCTAGGGAAGAAAATTGCAATAGTCCTTGTGAAATTACAGACATAAATATTTGATATTCCAGAGTCTATAGCCTCGTGGCTTTGCCTAAATGAAGAATACCATCAGAGAATTTTCCTTCTGGTGGACTGACACCTTGAGTATTAATTGCATCTGCTGTTCCTATGTCATGGCTTTTAAATAACTACAACTTGCTCTAGGAAATTCAGAATATTTTGTTGAGTGGATTGTATAATATGATACATAGAGTTGCTTGTCAGTTGTCATGTTTTATGAAGCCACAGAGGGGTTTCTCACAATACTGTATATTCAAGAATAGCCTAAAAATAATGAAGCATGTACTCTGGTTTGGGGATAAATCAAAAGTATATGTAAATGAAAAATTCACCATGGAGAAAGAGGACAAAATTGAACAGAAGGTCAAAGTTTAGACTGTAAATAGGACACCTAATCACTGCATTGACATTTGAAATTTATAAAATCAATATGACCACTTATTTGTTCAAGATTGAGACAGAGACTACATTGTTGAGTAAGGAGACAGTAATGAAATGCTGTTTGGACATGCATGATTTATAGAAAGAGGGATTTAAAAGTCTTCCAGGTCCTGGGAAAGTCAGATTTACAAGACAGCACGTATTTATAGAGTGTAAGTTGTCCCATTTATTTTGAGTGGGCCATGCCTGGCTTTGGGCTTTTCTGGTCCTTTCATCTTTAGTCAATCATGGCATTTTCTGATGTATCATTCCAACACAGCATCTTCATTTTGTTGTTCCATTTAATTCACACAATTTACGTTATCACTCTTCATGTTTTTGAGCCAATACTTTGTCATCATTTTGTATACACTTATGGTTAGAATCTTTATATCAGTACTTAATGTTTTCCAGCAAAATTTTTGATTCAACAAAGTTGATCAGAAAGGTTGGATGTGATTTTGGTACCCCAAACCCCTGCTTGTATATCTGATGTCCAGCATAAGTAAAGCTCAGCATTCTTCATTCAGGAGGTTTTCTTCCCTGTGTTCCTCCAGACTTTGTGAGTGCAAAAAACACCATGCTGCACAGGAAATCATATTTAAGGGTTAGTCTCTACCATAGACCTCAAAAGACTTAGAGGACACCATGGGCAATAGAATTTAGCGGGGAATGTCATATGTATCATGAGAAACAAGCATTGGTCAGAAAATATTGAAAAACAAATAATTGCCTATGATGTTCTGACCTTGATTTTCACAGTTGTGTCATTTTTCTATTGACAATTTTCTGATGAACTTGAGCTGCACCTGAGATTAAAAATGTGTTAAAAATCATTACATCCTTAATACCCTTGTAATAAATACCTCATGAAACTGAAACAAATAATTTTATAAATCAAAGCATTTTTCACATAAAATGGGTTGATTGTGGGATAATTTCTAGTGAGAACTAGAAGATGTGGCAGTTACATTTCTAGCAATATTAGGGGAGTGTAAAGTTATCCACAATTGTGCTCAGTGCAAAGTAGATACTGAAGTGGAGAGATGTAGCTGGAGTTTTCCTGCCTTGCCCACAGTCAGGACAAATCTCTGTCACCCGCCAGTCCCACAGCCGCTCAGACCCAACCAAGTAAACACAGAGACTTATATTGTTTAAACTGTTTGACCTAATGGCTCAGGCTTCTAGCTATCTAGTTCTTACATCTTAAATTAATCCATTTCTATAAATCTATACCTTGCCACGTGGCTCATGGCTTACCGGCGTCTTCACA